>JASAMX010011712.1:0-20805 GCA_030248175.1 Microlaimidae sp. YZB2_3 | reverse complement strand
ATATAGCGAAATTGCATACATATCTTTAAAAATAAAGAAATTTTAGAAACTTATTTAAATGTTTGAAAAATATCATTGAAATCCTGTACTTCTATATTGAAAAATATTGTAACTTTTAGACTGACAATTTGTTAAAATTTTATTAAACATTGTTTATTTAAACCCTTCAATTTTTTAAGAAAACGCAAATAATAAAAACCCCCAATTAGGTATCAAAATAATTTTCTAAACAAAATACTTTAAAATTTTTATATTTTAATGTGATTAGCATGGAAATTTTTTAAGTGAGTATAACCAAGAGTGCAGCTCGCTCTACGGGAAGGGTGGATTTATACGATATAATTATTAGCGCATAGCTTATAGTTTAGCTATATACTAGACTGATATCTCAAATTTGTACAAATTATCCTTTTTTTGATGATCCAGATTTGTGCATGCTTTAATTTTTTTCTGGCACCCATTGGTTTATTTTTACAAACTTATTGAAAATTTTCAATGCCTGTTGAATTGTTATCAGTTATAAATGCTTTTGCGATTAAAGCAAAATCTCACCGGATTTTAAACGTTGAGAGGTTTTGCGTAATTTTCTAAAACTCAGCCGAGTGGAACTAGATTCTGCCATAGTATGCTGCATATATAAAAAGTCCACAAACATTTACAAAATATGACAACATGAAAATGTAGAAAAAATAAAATGAAACTAAAAATTTCTCAGCATTTTGATTTAGGGTGTAATCACAATTTTGTAAGCTCTTTTATGCAAATTATTATGTTTTTATGATATGAACCATAATATTTAACATCTTGGTTTCTAAACTATTTTATTTAAAAACATTTTCCATTCAGTTAACAAATTTATTTAGGTCTAAAATCAGTTCGTAAAAATTTCGATTAGAAAACACGTAAAAACGCTAAGCTACAGTGACTAATTAATTTACAGAGCTTTAATTTCAGCTACTAGCTTTTACTTCCACGTATGGAAAGTATATCTAGATTGATCTTTATGATCATAATCATATTTATGAGCATATTTTTTTAATAATTTTGCGAGTAAAAAACATAGCAACTAATCCACTGAATTTCATGAATGCAGTTTTTGCTAGGTCGAATTCTTCGCTGTGTAAATAAATCGATACTTCTTATGACATTTCTAGTCTCTTACACCTCCCAAGCTAACTGACATACAGATTTGACCTCTTCACGCTAATAGAGATAGAATGAATTGCCTAGTTTATTTTTTTGGGATCTTAAGTCATTTGCTTTTTTGACGTAAATGCATAAATATATAATTACTTATATTTATTCTTTTAAAACTTTAGAGTAGTTATAGCCGGATATTTTTTAGCTGAGATGAGATTTTGAGCCGAAATATGCAAAATTAGAACCGAAAGTTTAAAATCGATAAAACCTATACTTTAACTGATTTATTTTACTTTCGGCTTTAGGTTCCGATTTTAACGGCTCCAAGTTTCCTGTGCACGGCTAAAAACATTCAATTACCTTATTTGTCTTGTTATACCTTAGTTTAACTAAACAAAATTATAGCGCTTTTGAAAAAAATAAATTACTAAAAAAACGAAATCTATTTATTTTTACACGAATTGAAATCATATTGAATGAAACAACTTCTTGTGAAGGCATCAAACACACTTTTGCCAAAAAATTTCATAATTATTATTCTTCGATACATTGTTTGTAATTTGAATTTTAGCGGTTAATTGTTATTGAAAAAAAATGGAACACTTTTTATATTTTTATTTTTTATATTATACCGAAATCTTTTCATTATAAAACCTTGGCGAATGTTATTGCTGCTTAGACGCGTAGTGTGTATCGCGTCTCGCTGCTCAGCGTATAAGGGCGGCGGAAAGCCGATGAAATTTAGCATTAAGTTGCGATGACGCACTCGCTTGTCCGCGGTTCAGACGCGCTTTTTGACTTCAAAAATCGTAAAAAAAAATAAAAACAAAATTTATTGTTCGACAACTAAAACCTATAGTTTGTACAAAACTGATGTGGATTGCTGACAAAAATTCAACTTTAATACGTTATAATTAATCAAAAGTGACATCAATGTGACATAGACTTTTGGCTTATCTAAAAAGATAAAAAAATGTTTCATTAAAACCCTACTGCAGCCGACACGGTGAAAAATTCTAGTTCTCAAAAAGCAAAACTGTTTTAATAGAATAAAACGTCGTTTGATTCGTTGTTAAAAAGTCTTTACAATAATTTCCTGAAAATATTCCCACAGTTTCATGACGCTTTCAATGCGGGGGGGTTTTTTTGCAATTTTTTTCACAAAAAAAATTGTTCGATGGTAGATTTTAAGTTAAAAACACATGCTGCTCGACACACGTGTTATTTTTCAAAACATGTCATAAATCAATTATTGTGCGGTTTTTCGCACAAAAATATAAAAAGACCTGTAAAATTCTTTAAAGCACAAAATGCATTTTTTGTGTCTCAAAGTTTTAAATCACTAAAAATGGATAGTTGACCTTGTGCGCACCGTTTTGAAATAATAAAAGTTCTCCGAAAAAAAATTTTCTATACCCTACATATATTAACCCTTTGGAATTCTTTCCGCCGTAGATATCCGCAAAGGGATTCCGCATCAGTGCTGCACCGCGTCAAAATTGCGCGCCCGTCTGAGGCCGACGAAGACGGGGCACGGAGTTTAACACACTGCAGCATTGACGTGGAGTCCCTTCTGCGGATATGCAGCGCTTTTTGGACCAAAGGGTTAAATTTTGGAACTTGAAATTCGGTCGCGTTTTAAACATTTTCTTTCTGCAGTTTCTTGAATGTACTTGTGTATATTGAAAAAAGTAATAAAATTTTTAGTTCATAAAATACTGCAAAAATCAACAAAACAATGAGTAAAACATTTCGTGAAGATTTTTTTAAATAAATTTAATTTCAGCTTTATTTAGATATACCCGTAAAAGGTGGTTCAGGCGGTGGAGGCAAGTTTTTTCAAAAAAATAATATATTTTATAGTTTTTTTCTTCAATTTTATATTATCATATTAAATATTGCAAATTATTTCCCCATCCACTAGTCTCTGCTAACTTACAAGTTGAAAATATAAATTGGAAAATTATAAATTATTTTCGGAGCCAAAAATATTTATCTATAGTATGTATGTAATTTATCTTGTAAAGTGAATTTCAACAATATTCATCAAAATTTATGTGTAAATGCAATTGGTGACTAAATTAAAAACTACCCAAATAAATTTATTACAGTCTGCAGTATGCTGATTAAAAATTAATATATTGAAGACATTAAATTTTGAGGTTAACAAGTTACACCTCTTCTAGACATCAAAAATAAATTAACTGTGTTTTGTTTATTTTTGTCTTTGTGTTTTTATCAAATGAAAATTTTAGACTAAAGAATAATAGTATCTAAATTATCACGCTTTCCAAAAATATTTAAATTTTATTTTATGCATACAGTGTTTTATTTTGCATTTAGCGTCTGGAACTAGTGTGTTCAGTGTTCTTTGCGAGGGTGTATCTAAATTAAAACAAGATCTATGAAAATTATTTTTTACATGACATTCATCGAGAAAAAAAATTTCGTAATGCTTTGTTTTAATTAATAAACTGCTAAAAAATTTTAAAATAGATGTTTAACCATTTTTAGTATCTCAAGTTTAAAAAATATACTACAATATGTGACACATTGTGTCCCTCCCATGAAAATTCAAAGTCCAAGCGTTAATAAAAGGCGATTGTCTTTCCCCTTTCAATGTCTGGCCTATGGTGTAATGGATAGCACGCCAGAGTCGACCTTGGAGCTAAAGAGTTCAATTTCTGTATCGGCCAAATTTTTCAATAAATTTGGCTGTCTAAATTTTTCAGCGCCTGTTATTTTCGTACTTTGGGTCGTCACAAATGCAATGGATCTAATTTCTTGACAGGACCGCGAACAAAAATTTTGTTATGCTAAGTACGTCCATAACTAAGGAAAACAATTTTATTGTCTGATTATAAAAAAATAATTTAGGTGATGTCTTTCACGGCAGGTTCAGTTCCAGCGCTAGACATTCCCATTCTGTCAGATCTGTAACGGTTGATGATGTCATACGGGTGAGTCAATTATTCCAAATTTGTGTTTAATACAATAAACGTAAACTATCTTTATAAGTTTTGTTTTTATACTATAATTTGCTAGTTTAATATTGTTGTGTTCATTCAACGTCAACAATATTAAAGGTTTCATTGGAGTCTAGATGATATTTACACTATGATTGTCGCGTAATCTTTTATATCTGTTGTTTTTAATCATTAGCAATATACATGTAAAACGAGCGACGAGACAATAATTTCTGAATTTCGGTGTATTTTCCGGCATTAAATATTATGTTATAATAACTAATTTAATTTAAAATTTTTTTATCAATTTTTTCCTCCTTACCACCAAGTGGACGGTAGGACGCAAAACTGTTCCTGAGGCATGTGATTTAGGTCGCAGGTAAATTTAAATACACAGGCAGGTAGAAAGCCGTTAAGAGGTAGGTATGTAGGAGGAAGCAAAATTTTTCACAGAGACAAATAAAAGGCATGTAAAATGCTCAAATAAAGTACACTGTCTTTTGAGGTCGCTTATCTACTCATTGCAAAATCTTCAATATAAAAAACTCAAAATATAGACGTTAAAATTTTCAAGTAAAGATGATCTTTTAGTTGGCGTAAGTTTCCGCTAAATGCCTCAGCTGAGCCTCATTGATTCTTGACACACCGATTAATCAAAATAACGGGAGAAAAAACTGAGGTGTAGGAAAATTCAAGAGCTTAACATTAACGCAACGCTTTATTTTACTTCATATCATGAGTAATATACTAACTACAGTACATTCCATCCGTTTTTACGATATTAGACCAGAAGGGTTACAAGTAAATGCGTTTTTGTCTTTGGACATTGACCGCAATCGCTAGACGATTACGACCGCATTCGTTTTGAACTGTTTAAAACTTTGAACTTCATATTATAAGATTTTTAGAGAGTGCGTCCGCAATTATTGATCTTGTTATTTGTTGATGGTCAAGGTAAAAAGGCAAAAAATTCATTAACTTATGTAATTAAGGCAGTTAAACGGAATTTGCCGCAGTAAGTTAAAAAATGCCTACGCCACAGGCAGTACCGATTCTTGACATTTTACATTGGTTTATAAATTAAAGTTTTTAGGTTCAACTATTTTTTAGTATTTTCGGTGTTGCTTGTTTTCTGTTCCTCACAATTAATTTATAGACCGAGACAAAGATTTCGAAGTATAATTATAAAAATCTTCACTTCGCCCCAATAAAACTCTCTGGGGATTATAAAAAATTTTATGTTTTTTGAATTCAGCAAACGGCCATTTTTAAAGCTGCTTAAGATTTTTTGTCACATTTCGAAGCAATACTGTGTTTCTATTACCAAAAGCGCAGGTAATATAAAAAAATAAACGAAATAATTTTTAAAAAATTAAGAATATTAAACAAAAAAAATTTTTTAATATGGATACCACGGAAGCACTTCGATATAAATCTGCAAATTTCAACTCGCATGAAAATGCTGCAAATTTTGCACCTTTTTATTTCGCTCTTTTTTATTGATTTACTGATAAAAGCAATTCAGAAATAAAACCAAGAAAATCTTATGATCTCGCAATAAAAGCCTACAGATATTTAAGGCTAGCAATAAAAAAATGTCATAAGACCTAAAGGCAAACTAACTGTTTTTACATCTCTTTCAAGTCTACATTTATTCTGTCTAAATCTAGTAGAGTTATTAAAATCGCCCTATTTTTTAATTTTATTTTTAGAGATTTTTTAAGGCTAGTTGTCAATTTTAAAATATTTAAAATGTTAACGATAAAACCTATTTTTAACGATAAACATTTTTAATACTTTTGTTAATTATAAAATGAATTTTAAAGGTATAAAATTTAATTAAAATCATTTAACCGAAAAACTGAGGTTTAGAGCTGTGGCGAAAACTTTTCTTAAACAGCCGGAGCTCCGAAAAAAACTCTTTTACAGGCTGGATCCTTAAAGCTTGATCTTGTGGAGTATAAATATCAGATTAATTTAAGCAATATTATACCTTTCAAAAGTTATATTAGGGCTTTTCTTTAGTTGCCTGCAAAAAATTACACGAAAAAATTTTATTAGTATGAATTTGTGATTATTTTTATATTTTTTAACAATCATTTTATATCTCAACTCCATATGTTACTAATCAAACAAACAAACAAAACGATTTGTACAGAAAAACATTGTTTTCTAATGTTAGTTTATCATGTTGCAGGCAGGAAGGCATTTTTTAACATTATTCACGTGTCGAGTATACATTCTTGATTCTTTTGCATAATGAACGAATTTATTTATTGAATTGTTAGGGTAAAGGCAATTTTTTTAGCAGAGTACTTTCATTTTCGGTTCCTGTTTCCGCATTGATGTTTTTTAGCTGGTCAGAAAACAAAACACAAATCAGCACAAAAATAATGTGGACTGAAGAAATAATTTTAAATCCATATACTTTGCTAACAGTATTATCGATTTATACACGATAGATTACATGCGATAATCATTTTATAGTTTGAGATTGTAGTTTTAAGATGATATGATTATTTTATAAATCAACCATTAAGCCATTTTACTGACTATCTTTACAACAAAATTTTAAGTGCGCGTTGTTTTTGTATAGACATAGTATAGACCGTAACTTAGACAAAGTAAAAAGCCAGTAAATAAATAGTTAGTAAGTAAGTAGTAAACCAGTAGTACTCCAACAGTTTTCATAGCCTGTTACTCCCAATTTATAAATTAATTTCACAACCAAATTCTTACTTTTGCTTTTATCACCTTTAAAAACCAAAATAAAAAACATCTTTTATTTTTTTTTGATTGAACTAAATTGATTTTTATTACCAACCGTTTTTTGTAAATCCCCAATGAAAATGTTACAGGAAAATAATTTCTTGTCTCAATCAATCAGAAAAGTTTTTTTTTAGTCAGAGCAATTAAACTTTATTCAACCCAATCCATCTCTATTATTGAGAAACGTTTTTGAAAGATTTTGGCGTCCTTGTTTTTAAGGCCTTTTTTTGCCGAATTGTATATGTCACACTGCGGCCGCGCTATATTTATGCGACGGATCTGGTAGTGAGGAAATATATGTAACTCGTTACGCTTAATATTAGCAAAAATCATGGAGCACTTAACTTACTTTTACATATCGGGTATTCTCAGAATAGCTTCTAACCTAGTTTCGGCGCTATTTTGCATTTAAGCTTTAAAATAACTTGCTGATAATTCTATATCTAATTTTTAAAAATTCTTTGAATTCTAAAACAATTTATAAAACACTACATTTATTTATATTATTTACTATATACATACAGACAGATATTTATGGTTTTCATTTTTGTTATTGGATAGATCCATCCTAATTCCATATGGTTAGTAGATATAGACACATTTTTGCGTTTTTTTATCCGTTATAAAATATATTCATATGTGAAACAAGTGAGCCGTCTGTCAACCATTCGAATTGAAATAAAGCTTTATTGTTAAGCGGGTAAAATAAGACCAGCCGCTTTTATAGCTGTTTCTGTTTTTCTTATTTCACGCAGCTACGTTAGTCTGTTATGTAGTATCACTCTTACCACACACCATCTATTAGCACCAGTTTCTGTGCAATAAACGATTTTGTCGGCTTAATATATCTGGAATGGTATGGTGCTACATGCGGAAGGATTGAATAAAGTAAGTTTCTTATTGCAATCGAAGGTAGTATTTAATTATATCAGAACTAAATCAGCAAAAAAAATTTTTTAAATTTTATAAGATTTGGATTTTTAGCAAATCTAAATAAAAGCACAGCTTTTAAGTTTTTAAACATTGCGTTAAAGGTGCAGTATACTAATTCATGGTGTATTTTATTTTACGTTTTAATTAATATTAATCGATCTGTTAGGTTACACTGAAAAAAAATTATTACACCAAAAATTAATTCTCAATGGTTAACGAGTTATTAACAAGAATACTTCTTGGTTATTTCCAATGTTATTTTTTCTACGCTATTTTTCTAAAAAAAAACATTTTTGTTGGACGGATATTAATAAAACTTAACAGAAATCATGCTAGGATAATAAAAAGTTTAAGTTTTAAATTTGGTTCAATTCAAAAGAATATTAATTGAGTAATGTCATTTTAAAAAAAAAATTTGATTTGTGTTTTATAGTTGGTGTGTTTTTGTTTGCTGTTATTCTGTTATTATTTGTTAGCTAGTTAAAGTTTTACTTTAAAAAAAATCTGAACTGCCCATAAAAAAAGACATTTCACTTCTTTAAATTTTAAATTTTGCAATTATAAAAATATTCAAAAACACATCATAAACCAAACACCAAACATTATTTTTGGAATATGATATTTTTAAAATGGCATTATTCATCTAATATTTTTCGTAATTAAACCAAATTTAAATTTTAAACTTTTTGGTACCTTAGCATGAATTCTATGAAGTTTTGTTAATATCCGTTTAGTAGAAATGTTTTGTTTTGAAAAATGGCGTATAAAAAACACATTGAAAATAACCAAGCGGTATTCTTGTTAATAACTTGTTAACCGTTGAAAATTAATTTTTGGTGTAATACAATTTTTTTCTCAGTATGACCTGATACATTGATTCGGGGGCGACGGAGCCCCCCCTACCATGGGGGGTCTGGGGGGTTTTAGCCCCCCAAAAATTTTTTTGAAAATAGAGCCAAAAACTGCTATTTGAAACCTTATTTAAAACTTCGAATATAGTAATTAAGCAGTCCATCCATAATCTCTATGAATCAGTATTTTTTATTCCAAAAACGGGTACCTCAAAGTTCACATCACATTGCATTTATATAGCTTGAATGATTTTTTGTTTACAAAAACAGTTTGGAGCTTAATACTCCTTTTAAGTTTAAGACACTCTCAAAACATATATATTCATTAGAAAATTTTTGTTAGATAGGTAGATCTTCAATAACAAATATAAATTGCTGTAATAATGGACCTACCTAGCATTACAAAAATTGGGTCGACGGTCCCACCAAAACAAAGTTCCTCTTAAACTAAATGCATTTTGTTGTAGTATTTTTGAAATTAGAATAGCACAAATAATTGAAAATCTATTTGAAAAATTTTGACGTGCTTTTTTGTATTAAATTAAAGCATTATGAAATGTTTTATTTTTGGTTAACCGAAATAAATTTACATATGAAAAACCTTATTAATTTAAAATAGCTCTGAATAATGGTCAGAAGTAGTCAAAATTATTCGAAATTGTTTTAATATTGTCGTTTTATCTCCGGTTTCTGAAAAATCTTTGGTAAGAATCATTGGTTTCATATCAAATTCTGATTTCGCGGCAGGACCGCATACCCAAAATTTTGTAATGCTAGATATTTCGATACTAACAGCTATAATTGAGTCAAAATTAGATAAAAAACTGCTCTAAAACTTTTTATTAGTTTTGTTATGTTTTGGTTTAGGTAACACCTTCACGTTTACGCTTCACATTTACTTTAAGACTTTTTAAAAAATTTTATAACTGAATCAATTAAATTTATTTACAGTTATTTTAGTTTTTTAGTTAATTTTTATAATTAAACATGTTAGAAACCTAATTAAAGCTTTATGCCATTTCTCAGTTGACATTAATTGAGTTGTGTTCGCTTCGCGTTTGCGTTAATTGATTTAAGTTTGGGCAAGTTTAAAATGCACAAGCACTGAATTCAAAACTAATAATTATATATAAATATGACTAACACATAGATACGCCAAAGGACAAAACTAGAAACATTGATTTTTCTCAGCAACTTTGTACTTGGGAAGTCGCACAATTGCACATCTGCAACTGCAAATTTGTCACTGTAGTAAAATCTAACTTTTTCCCTAAATTTTTGCCATTAAGTCTTTTAACATCTCGTCTTACACACTTTGACTTTAACAATCATGTCTTTAAATATGTCATCTTCTTTTTTGGGTGCGATTTTTAGACTTTAGCGTTAAAAAATGACTTTTTTAACATTTTTAATAAATTTAATATCTCATCTTTAAAAATCATATTCAAGAATTATATTGGTCCTTGAACAATGGAGTATGGAGTATTACTTGTCTAAATTACAATACAACTTCTTGTTTCACAGAACAACCTTAATGGTTTTTTTAAGTTAGTCGTTGTAGTAAACTGTTAAAAAACTTTTTGACTGATACAAAAATTTTTTAACGTATTTTTTCTTACTGATCTTGTAAAATCTTAAAATTGTTTTATTCATAAATTTTAAACCATCTCATTTGGGGGGGACGAAGGGTCCATTTAGGGGGGGCGTGCCCCACTGGCCCTACTTCTGGCTACGCCCCTGCTGCAAGGTCGGGAGTTCGAATCCCAATAAAGTTTTTTTTTCATTTTTTGTATCGGGAAATTAAACTTGACAAAATTTCATTTAAACTTATCAAAATTAATTTAATAAAAAAATTCAGATCTTTTAGATATTTAAAAAAATTAATTGATTATTGATTGGTATTAATAAAATAAGAAAGAAAATAGATCTGCTAGTGATTGATGTAGATACTGGATTTTTAATAAAATTAAAACCAAAGTGCTGTAATGTAAAAAACTTCTTGGAGTCTATTGTTTAATTTCTTTTGATATAATAATATGGTTAATTTTTTAATTAAAAATCCTCCAAGAAATATTGTTTTGCATTATTGTTGTGGATTTTATACGTAAATAATCTTCCTGAAAAAAAATTTCTAAAAAAAACGCCAAGTAGGTATTATGCAGCTATATTCTATCTACCACAAAATTATATGTCCAGACCCTCTAGTAAAATCCTACTTATATATTCGGTGCTTGGTTATGATCGTAAATTTATTTTTTATGTTCGCATTTTTACGAAATTAAACTTTAATAACTACATTATTACAAATCCAATCAAATTTATTTTTGCCTTTAGTGTTTATACGTTATTTTGCACTGCAAAATTAATAGAAGTTTTCATTTAAATATTATTTTAAATTCAACTTTCGACCTAATGTGTATTGGGGTTCTACTGTGTAAAACGTCTTATGTCGAAATAGTCTATTGAACACACACTGGGTTTTTTTACCACAAAACGTTTTATAAAAAAATAATCCGTGTGAACGTGATTTTATTCCAATTTCGTATTAAGATAATGAATCTTTTGAAGTCATAAGCACGAAATTGAAAGCCGATTGAAAATTTTTAGAATGTGGAACCAAAAATTAAAAAAGTTTGGGCTTAGGTTAAGATGTAGGTATATGTTTTTTTGATTTAGGGTCGATGGACCCTAAGGAACTTGGAGCTGGAACTTGGAGCCAAAAATAGGGAACTTGGAGACGTAAGTTGGGAACTTGGAGCCAAAAATAAAAATCTCTAAAACGTGTACCTAAGCCTAAGCGAAACCTAAATTTTAGCCCAAACCAATTTTTTTGAAAGGCTCCAAGTTCCCATTGCTCGTGGCTCCAAGTTCCCTGCTTGTGGCTCTAAAGACCCCGTACCTGTTTTTTTGCTTCAAATTCTCTTTTCCGGTTCTATTTTCACCTCTAAGTTCTTGTGGCTACAAAACATTCAAATTTTTATTAGTTTGGCACAATTATTCTTTTGTTCTATTTTTTATTTCCGAAACCGTGCCAAATGGCCTTCACCTCAAAGTACTCTACAGATTGGTTAAAAATAAGTTCTATTTTGTACTACTTGTGAAGGTATAAAACAATTAAAGCAACCTAAAAAAATTATAAAATTTATTTAACAGTTTTACATAGAAGAAACAATATTGTAAAAATTGGCAACTAATTAATGTATTTCAAAATGCCTAAGCAGCAAATTATCAAAATATTAACTGTACGCGAAAGAAGACACAGGGCGAAAAACCGTGCGGCGATGCATTAATCATTAATCAGAAGTGCAAATTTGAAATTCTTATATTATTTTCTGCAAGTATTCTTCTTCTTCTTCTGCTTATTAATATTCTAGCCAATTCTTTGAAAGATTGCAACACGAACGCCATGCGTTGAAAAACGTGTAAACATGTTAACCATTATTATCCAAATAAAAAAAAATCAGATTTTTATTATTATTTTTACAGCCTTGAAAAATGCTCTAAGAATAGAGCAGGAAAAAGGGGCGAAATAATGGTTGGCGCAGCGCCACGGGGCTAAATCGCACCGTGGCGCTTCCGCGCCACCCATGATTAACAATCGTACGCTATTAGAAAGTTAGGTACTTAGGTAGCTGTGACTCTAATTATTTACGTTTGATTTTTAAAATTCAACTTAAAAAAAGTGGTAGGCGAGTACCACTTAAAAAGTGGTACTCGCCTACCACTTTTTTATTTAGTGAACCAATTAAAAAACTCAGTTAAACATACGGTGTAATTCCTAATGAAAAAAATGACAATTAAAAAAATCATGTTTACAAAAATTTAAAAAAAATCGAAAATAGACCACTGGGTCGTGTAATTGGCTCACCGAACAAAATCTTTATTTTTATGGTTTACATTTTTTATTGCATATCCCGGATGCAAATTTACTACAGTACACATACGTCCACCTTGGACTAGTCCACATCTTTTCTGTTTCTACCTTTTAATATCATGCTCCGGAGCTCCGGCCATCTAAAGCGGAGGAAGCTTCGGAGCTCCGCCCCTTAAATGAGCGATATTAAGCTTATTTAAGATTTACATACATTTAAAATTAAATTACTCTATTGGCATTTTTAAGACTATTTCTAGCGTTTCAAATAAGTTTTGAAAAAAAATTTAATTTACAAAAAATTTTGACAAAATAAACTATAGCATCGCTTTTTAATTATTTATGAAATTAGTACAAAAATAAGGCGTAGCTCCTGAGCTCCGGAGTTCCGGACCTTCGGGGTTGCTCCGGAGCTCCTAAAAGCGGAGCTCCGCTCCAGAGCTCCGGAGCTCGGGGAAAATTTCCTTTTTTGCTGCTTTATTTTTGGGCCATTTTTTATTTTTAGTTTATAAAAATAAACATGAAAAAATATGGCAAAAAAAAACAATAAAAATAATTTTATGCAACATAATTTTGGCCAAGATTTTAGCGATTTCAGTGTAATCCACGATATTGCACAAACTTAATAGTTCCGTATGGCATGCAGAATTTGTTTATAAGTGCCGTGTTACGCGACTGACCATTAAAATGTTTTTTTTTTACAAAACTCACGAATTTAATTTAAAAGATTGCTGCCTACCGGCTGAAAAGTATTTGAAATATCATGGATGCGCACAAATCACTTGATTTTTCTGTAATGCTCAATTCTAAATCGTAAAATTTAGATTTGTTGATAGTTTCGTAATAATAAATATTGCAAATATTTACAAATGAAGTAAATGCCCAAATCAGTTTGAGAAGCGTTGATTAAATTTGTGTCGTAAATATGCGTTAAAAATAGCTTTTGAAGCTAAGCGTATACATTATTAAAATGAAAAATTTCTCCCCTTTTCATCAGCACACCGAATGGAAAGAAGACTCGCGTAGTGAAAACTATAATATTCAAGCTAGATTCCTTTAGCTTGATGCTTAAAGTTTCTCATATCACACAAACGCATGTATGAGTTAAAAGAAAAACTGAGAGCTTTTCGATTGATGCATAGTTCCCTGTTTCTATCTTTTACACAAGCTTTCGTTTGTCTTATAAGGCTAGTCCAAGCCAGTTTCTATCCAGTTTATTAAATAAATAACAAGAAAAGATAGTTTTGTTTTAGTAAAAAAAACAAGCTATCTTTTTATTGAGCATTCTGCCGAAAAAAATATATACATATCATTATTGTATAATTTTTTTCGCCCAAACAGAAGAAAGGTATTGTATTGAATTTTGCATTTTTGAATTTTCAATTTTGCAAAAAAAATAAATTTAATAAAAATGAGACAGTGGTCGTCAACGCAAGAACGACGCCAATTGGCCGAAGTAAGGATAAAAAAATATTTTATTTATAGTTTTACGGGATCTACGGAGGCGAAGGAACAGCCCAACAATTTTAGACATATTTTTCAAAATTTCGACTTAATATTAAATGTTAAATTTATAATTTTTTAACGTTTTTTGGCTTAATTTAGAGTTTACGTTTCTTTTTACTTGACCTAGAAGATTTACTTTATATTCGGAAGTAAACTATGAAAGTTTAGAAATTGGCTTTAAAATTGTTCGGTCCTTCTTCTATTACGCCGGTAAAGACGGGGTGCCTGAATTAAGAAAAACGGTTTTTAGCTGCCTATATCGGATATTTTGCTGCCTCCTACCTGCCTTCACCTGCCTCCTACCTGTCTCCGAAGCAGTTTTACTTGCCTCCTACCTGCCTCCAGTCTTCCAGAGGCAGGTTCAAGAGCCGTCATTACCGGGTTATTTTCAATATAACCCCAAATTTTTATGCTCTACCATGTATTTTGTTTACCAACTAAATTACTTTTGTATGGTGTATTGACTGCTTCATTCTTTTAATAATGTTTACAGCTGTTTTACTACAAAAAACATGGAACAACAAAAACTACTCACATATTTTTTTGCTCATTATGTTTTCGCTAAATTATGCCACAGAAGCTTTCGATATTAAATTTTTATTACTATTGATGTTAGCAACTTGCGTAAATAAATGTATACACAGTTAAGTTTAATGTTCGATGAGCCAACTGAAGCTGGTTTAGTACTAAGCCATTTATATAATATATGCATTTGTATTATAATATGTACAATGGAATCACATTTTTAGTTTGCAATTTCAAGCATTTGACGTAAAATTTTTTAAATAAGTGTTAAAGCTAAAAAGTTTTATTTATTTTTTTAATAGATTTTGTATTTTTAAAAATATCTTGTTATAACTTTTAACCAAATATTTTTCAACTGAATTTTTAATAATGAATTATGAGAGACAATTTTATTTAAATACAAACTTAGGATTTTTTTTGCAGCGTTGCTGACTTCATAACAACTTCAAATGACCTTATAAACATATCTGTGTGGACAATTAATCAAAGCAATACGCCGATTTTTGGATATAAAGTCGAAACATTTAAAATCCAATTAAAAATTGAAAATGCAAACTAAAACTTTATGTTTAACAGTTAAATCAAAACTGGCAATTAGAAAATACTCTAAAATTGCGTAAGAAGCAATTAAGAATTTATGAAAGAATAAATTTTAAAGAGTTTGTCACGTAAAAACCATGCGCATAAGTCCAAATAAAAATATATGTGTCTAGTGTCTCTTTTTATTCATACAACGTGCAAAATATTTATTTACGCAATTGGGTTATTGTACTTAAGCTTTTCGAAAATGCAAAATGTTCAAACGTTAAAACTTTTTATTTGATTTCGAATCTACCATAAAATTATACACTAACAAACAATCTAAAAAAGAAAGTTCGTAGAATAGTAACCATTAATGTTGTTAACAATTAATTGCCGGTATTGGTTTAATTATAAGATAATCTTTTAAATTAAAAAATAGCGAGCGAATGTTTCAGTTGGTGCATGAGGTGAATCATCAGGTGGCTGCGTATCGCCAACTTATCCAGGTCATCGGAACTCAGGGCGATTCCACTTCAGTTCGCAGGGAAATTGCACAAGCTCGAAATCAATGTCTCAAGGCCTGCGACACTACCAAAAACTGTGTACTGCCTCAGTTAAAAAGGTGAATGGAACTTTCGAGGCTATCCAATATTTTTAATTATACAATTACTATTGGCGATACTCATAAAAAAAATTACATTTCAGTTATCATGTCGTAAAAATATATCGATATGTACATAAAAATTAATTGAAATTGTGGGGTTACAGCGTGTTTGTGTGCACAAAATCTAATAAGAACGCAGACTGTCTTTTTAAATTAGAGAAGTTATTATAAAAATATTAAAATAAAATATTTATAGTTGCAAAACCCATAAAGTCGTTTTTGTCGCTGATTAATTTTGAAATTTTAGTGAAACTCATGAAGTCCAGCACAGTTCCGAATTTACTAAACAGGCCAGTCAGTTTATTGGTTGCTTAACTTGTTTCCTTATCGAAATGCGAAGGTGTCACAGTATGCTTGAAAATGTTCCTCCCGTTTCAGGTAAAACAACAATCTTAGTTTAATAATTTAATATGTATTGTTATCATTCATAAACAAAAAAGCATCAAAATATCATTCAATATAGAAAATTATATCTTTAAAACATTGAGAAGCTATTAAAATTTTATTCGGTTTTTCAAATTTGTTCAAATTGACCAGTTATTCAATTGCAAAATATTATGTAAAAGCATATAGTATGTTGTTATATTGTAATTGAAAGGGTGCAAGCAGTAAACTTTAAAAATGAATAGAATTTTTATCAGTATAGGCAAGTAAAAAAAGACTGGTCAGTGTCTTTTTGCATGAGCACAGTTCTCGAAGCTTCCTCCGTTAGGTTGGAGGTATTTAACGGGTGAAGTCAGGTAGAAGGCAGAAAAAAATTAGGCATAACTGGTTTTAAAATTTGAACACAAATTAAATCTGCAACCCTTTTTTCGAGATACTCGACTGAGCTGTTGCTTTTTCTGCGTCCTGGATATGGATCTAAATAATATTTTTATCACAATACAAGTAAGATATTATTGAAGGTAACAATCTATACCATGTTCCGTAGCTTTAGTCTTTTCACCGAACCTCCGCCTTTTTCCATAAATAATCAAAAGTTCATGTAACTTTTCAAATATGTTTCAAGTCGTTTCAGCCGCATTTTGAACTATTTCTTTTTTGAACTATTTACGTTTAAAAAAATTTGAAAATTTAAGTTAACAAAAATATTTTATATAATATTAATAATCCTGTTCAAAAAATTATGTGGCCACTTGTGACAAAGTTTAAAGCGATCATATTTTGTTAGCGGTACTGTAAATTTCTACGGAAGGTATTTTAATCTATAGAGGTTAGCTCTTACCATAAATAAATATATAATAGTAAAATAAAAAATACAATATGTGATGCTACATATTGCTCTGACACATTTACTGCCTAACTGAGGCACGCACTGATAAGAGCCCTCAGCGGCTTATAAGTGCCTTCGTTTTAGTAACGAAGAACTTGCGAAGTTTTTTTTAACATCTTACTTAAAACAATGCAAACCTTTTGTTTATTGTATGATAAATTTATATATTGCTAAAAATAAATCTTGCAAAATTTTTAAAAATTTCAAAATAGCTATTAGAACAAAATTTTCGTTCAAATGCAATCTATTTAGTTTTTATAAATATTATACTTTCTTACATTTTGTGAAATCTCATATACTCTTGCTACAATAGTAATTTTCATTTAGCTAACCAACAATGTTTTAAGGTAACTTTTTAATTTTGTGAATAGGTTTACAACATATGAATTCCCATATGATATTTTAAAAGAAACAACGAAATTATGCAACGTAGACTTACTTGTAGCAAAGTGAACTGTAATGAGATTTTCAAGGGTTTCAAGAATATTTTCCGCTTCTGCAATATCTCTAAAAGGATTAAAAATTTTTTTATATAAATGTGTACTCTAAGTATCTTAATGATTAACAAAATTTTTATACGACTACTTTTATAACAATGAAGAATTACGGCGAAAATCCAAATGTACAGAAAGGTCTTGAAGAGGATTTTGTCAAATAATATTAGTAAAAAAAGAGGCGAATAAAACTGAACATTAAAAATATCTAAACATTTTTTACGAAAAACAATTTTTGAACAAAAAATATAAAAGAGCAATTATCATACAATAATTAAATATAACATAGAGTAAACTGAATAATAATTTATGAATCCATTAATAAAGCGTCCACGTCTCCTTTCAATTTAACTCCTTCATTTTACTGCTAAAAATTAAAAAACCTTAAAAAACTTAAATAATAAATTAAATTAAAAGAATTAAAAATTTAAAAAAATTAAAAGTTTAATCTTAAATTCAAACAATTATTTTGGAGCGGTACAATGAGGGAGTAAATTTGGATGGAGATGTACATTTTTATTAATAATTTTTTTAATCATTAATCAGTTTATTTTTTAAGGCATTATTCTATGGCGTATTATAATTACCATTATATTTTGTGTTCAAAAATTGTATTTCGTAAAAATTTTTTTAATATTTTTGGCATCCGTTTTTATTTCGCCTCCTTTTACATGCGAAATCTTCTTCGAGACCTTTGTGTACATATAAATTTCCGTCGTTATTCTTTATAAATATATAAATATGTAACAACCCATAACTCTACACACTAACACTACTAACTCAAGATAAAACCGGCTATATGTTTTTTAGAAAAAAAAACAAACAGAAAATTATACTCGTACAGGGATTTGAAACCGGCTTTTTTCTCCCGAATTGCAGAGTTTTTTTCTCAGGCTACCGCGCAACCACTGCACTGCACCTCACGAACATTTGTTTTTTATGAACCTACCTAGCATAACAAAAATTGGGTCGGCGGTCCCAACACGAAACCATGTTCATCTCAGATTAAATGCATTTTATTATGATATTTTTGAAACTGGAAATACTACAAATATAAAAATATCGATTTGACAAATTTTAGCTGCTTTTTGTATTAAATTTATGCGCTAGAAAATATTTTTCGTTTTCTGATTAACCTAAAAAATTTACATATGAAAAACCTTCCGTACTCAATAAATTGCTTTAAAAAATGATCAAAAATTAACAAAAATACTTGAAATTATTTTAATATTGTTGTTAAATATCCGGTTTTTTAGAAAAATGAGTAAAGAATATTTATTTCATAACAAATTCTGATTTCACGGTGGGACCGCAAACCCAAAATTTTGTTATGCTAGGTAGGTCCATACTAAAAAGTTACTTAAACTCGCCATAATTATGAATCATCGCAGCAGAAAGGGACGTTTTACATTCACAAAAAAACATATTTTATGTATAAAAACAGAAATCCGCATAATTTAAACATGGCGTGTTCTGAGACAGGAAATGTACAGTTAGACACAAGAAATTAGATTAGATAAAATAAAATAAATTATTTTCAACAAAATTTTAAATTGATCAAAAAATACTGTGTATACTGTATACTTTACGCCTTGTCTAATCTTTTCATTTTCGTCAGCCCTCATTCACTTAAGACCCCAGACGTGCTTCACATCTGCGTTCCAGACTCGATAAAAAGCGAGAAGGAGTAAAGGCTGGTTCATAGTTCATACTTATGACAAAACGTCTTTTGGACTTTGTCCAAAGGACAGCGTGTTCATACTTTTTTGTCGTTTGGATTTTTCCCTTTGAATAAAAGATAAATTTCAAGTAGCATTCATAACTTCGTCCAAAAGGAAAAACCCAAAGGACGTTTTGGCTTGTTCAAAGAACGTTTTGGCTTTTCTAAAATTTTCCTTTGGACTTTGTCCAAAGGACGTGTTGTCATACATAAGTATAAACCAGCCTTACACCAATAAAATTAAAAATTTAAAAGTACTAAGAAAATATTACTAAAAAGTTTTTGCATTCTTCAGGTATAACCCATTCAATTTCCATGGACTACTTTAAGTATAGACGAACTAATAGTTTACAACCGTTATTTTTCATGTCTAACTGTGCGTGATAGTACTCATAAATAACCTAATCGTGTACTCTAGATTTTAGTTTTCCTAAGCAACCTAAGCAAAACCTCAAAATCAAGCTAAATTTAAACTTTAGTTTGATTTTAAGGTTTTGCTTAGGCTGCTTAGGGAAACTAAGGTCTACAGTCCACGATTCAGGTTTGTCATGAGTTTTATCATGATAAAATTTTTAGGTTTACGTGTTTTTCTTAAGGTTTATAAAAAAAATATATTCATTTAATTAATTGTGCTTGAAAAATAACGGTTTTAAACTGTTAGTTCGTCTATACTTAAAATAGTTCATGTAATTAAATGAGTTATACTTAAAGAATGTCAGTGTTTTTTTTTTACTTTAAAAAAATTCGCAAAACTTTAATTTTTCAAACGTTTTATTTTAATTTTATAAATCAATTAATTCCTTCATTTACTATTTTTAGGGATAAATTATTTATTGAATATTTCAGCCAGTATTAATTTCGGTATCGTCGAATCGTGCATACCTGTTTTTTAATGGGTTTTTTTTTGTTGTGTCCTTTGGTTTCCCGGACCAATGTGTAGGTCTCTCGCACCATCAACTAGCTCATTAAAAAAATTTACAAATTAAAATCAAAGTAAAAAGCTTTCTGTTTTAGGAATAATAAAACAAACGGTTTTTAAAGATTTGTACTTAAGACCGTTAAACAGAATTGGGTTAAATGCGAAAATATTACCGTTTTAAAGCTTGAAGCTCGTTATCTCTATCTTGAGAGTTTTGTGTAGGTCCAGCTGAATCTTGATCATTTTCAAACTTAATGCCATCTTCTAAATTAATATAATAGTTAAAAGTACCATATTTATAAATTAAATGTTTAAAAATTCATTTGTGTCAAATATAAACGTTCAGAAGCTAAATTGTATATCGGTACGATGATAATTTATCTGTTTTGAATTTAAAAAATATATATATCTTTTTATTTTGTTATCATAACCTAGTGACGACGGGGTAGCTAATTTAGGGAATCAGGATTGTACGTGGCTTTTACATGTCTCAATCGAAAATTTTGCTGCCTTCTACCTGCCTCCAAGGCAGATTCAGCTGCCTTTCACCTGCTTCCTCACATGTAATACTTTGACATATAGGAGGCAGTACCACCTGCTTTTTTACCTACCTCTTAGCGTCTCCTTCCTACCGCCTACCTGCCTCACAGAT
>JASAMX010011708.1:0-15000 GCA_030248175.1 Microlaimidae sp. YZB2_3 | reverse complement strand
TCCGAATTGGGCATTTTTGATTTTGGACTATATTTTTGGTAATCCTGCACGGAATACGATGTTTGGTAGCTCAAATGAGACCTAATTATATGTAGTTGACTGTCGTGAGCTTTTTATTTGTTATGTTATGATATTTTCATGTGAAATTTTGAGATTTATAAAAAATAAAATTGATACTCGTTTTTAGAACATGGGCATTTCATGATTACGCAATAAATTGGTTTAAAAATTAAACTGTCCTGGTAAAATTTAGTCTTTTTTTCGATTTTTTAGTCCCCGTGGTTCAACGTTGAAATTTGTAGGGGTCATAGCACTGCACTTAAACTCGATTAAGAGGGTCCTTTTAAAAAGTGCCGAAATTAAATGCACTTTTTCCCCAAATTTTGCTCATTTTAATACCATTTGGCATTTTAGCTGTAACTTTTTTCCAGTTACACGTTGAACAACAAGTAGAAGCTTAAATTAAAGAAAACTGTCTGGAGATAATGATAGGTTTTTAAATTTTTGAAAATGATGATTTTTTGACTGAGAAACAATCAATTGTTTGTAAAGTGCCGAAATTAAATGCGCACATTTAATTTCGGCAATTTTCCATTTTTTTTTAAACTGATTTAATTAAGTAAAAAAACTACTTTCGTACAGTGAAACTTTTGTGACGCAACGCAGTATCGTGAAAGCTTCAAAATGAGCTATCAAACATGAAATTCGGGCCATACAGTGAAAAGTTACATCGGAAAAACAAAAAAGTGCCGAAATTATTTGCACTACCCTAATTTGCGTGTTTTGTATTTCTTGTAAAATAAGCAACTTTTCTCCTTACAAAGATAACATCCCGTTTGCTATGAAATCTAACGTTGTATACCAATTTCGTTGTCACGCTTGTAAAGCCATGCACTTTGGCAAAACGACTTGCCACATATCAGTTAGAATTTCAGAGCACATGAGGATATCTTATTTTTCTGGAAAACTATTGAATACTTCTCGTCATTCTTCAGTTCAAGATCATGCCTTAAATTGTACTTTAAGAACTAGGGCCCCAATTTCGGCGATTTTTCTATAGTAACTTCAGCTGACAATGAATTTGCTTAAAAAAGCAAAGAAAGTCTCTGTATTGAAATCTACAAACCCAAAATTAACGACCAAAACAATTATCATTGTCGTGCTTTTAATTTTACTTCTGCGCTTTTTTAAATGTTTTTAAGATTTTTCTAAAAACTTTTTTTAAAATATTTTATGTATTTTTATAAAATTTTTATATATTTTTGTATATTTTACAATTTTGTTGTTTTTTTTAAACTAAGCGATTTTAAAAGCTGCTTTTAAAATATCTTTTTTTCTACAAACTTAACAAAAAATTACAAAAAAATTTTTTTTGCTTAATTAATGAGCAATACGTATGTTTTTTGTTTTGTTCTTCGTTCAGTTACGTATCGAGCGTTGAGTAAGACTTAATTCACTAAATAAAGTAAACCAGTTGTATTCATTCTGATTACCAGAGACCAGTATTTTTTTATCCCATTGGATACCAGGGAAATTGAAATCCCCAGTAAGTATCAAGATATTTAAATTTATAATTCAATGCTATAACACATACAACGCATGGTTTGCAAAAACCTTTATTCTTTACAATATAAGTAATAAAACCTTTCTGTAATCACTGTTTTACTTGTAGGATTTTTTTTTTATGATTAGACTGCTTCCGTATAGAATTTTTAAAGAAAGAACATCCTCGAATGGCCATTGTAATTCGTTTATTATTGCGTCATGTGAACATGGTTCAACTTTCAGCAAGATGTGTTTCGGTGGCCGCAAATAAAACTCAGTACTGCTCAAAATTGTACCAAGTTCCTTCAACAAAAAACGGACTTTTATTTTCACCTGTAAGGTACTTATTTCGATCTGCAAAAGCATTCGCGAAAAAACCCGCCCCACCAACAAAACAAGAGGTAACTATTTTATTTTGAATAAAGACCAATATTTTCTCATTGTTTTTTTCGCACAAACAAACTATCTTTTGGGTTTTATTTCCAGTTCACTGTTTAAAAATTTAAGATAATCGTTAGGTAATGTTTGACGTATTTAAGCACTGAATGCAGTGGTTTACATTCTGCATAATATATTCGTGTTACAATGTTTAGGTCCATTTTAAAATATAAATTTAATTTATTTACAAGAGATTATATACAAGTTTACGAAATTACACAATAATAAAATTATACATAGCTTAAACGATCTGCAAGCCAATGATTTTTTTAAGTTTAACCTGCAGCCCACCCGTCGTCATCCCTTTAAATTGGCTGTTAAAAATAGCCGAATTAATGCAAGGAAATTTTCTTTTGCAAATAGGGTGGTTTCACCTAACAATCTACTCCCATCTCAAGTAACTGTCGATTCTTTGGATGCATTAAAGAAAAGTTTTAAAACTGACTTAAATAAGCGCTCTTTTTAAGCCTTTAAAGTCATTTCAGATAGTTATGTTCATTGATATTTTGTTAGAATTGTATTTTATATTGGCGGCAATTAAGTCGCAGATTGGATGTTGTTGATGAAAAAAAATTAAAAAAAAAGAAAAGAAAAATGAAATGATGAAACAACAGAATTAAACTATGCATAGACTATGCATAGTAAAGTATTAATTCTGTTATCTGATCATTAAAAAAAGGTATTATACAGACTCCGGCAGCGTTTGACTAAAATACTCACCCTGATGAAAAACATGAATGCTTATATACTAATATTCCGTGCGGTCTTTGTTGATGGCGCTTACTATAGTATTAAGATTATGAAGTTTTCTTAACTATTATGCTAACATTGACATGTTTATTTAATACCCAGGTTTCGCATTTCAAAAGAGAAAACTCTGGTCGGCTTTTTAAGATCTTGTTAGCTAATCTGATGGTTTGTTGATTAAGAGTTATTCAGAGCTAGATTATATTATTTGAAGTGTTTATCTGTTTCGTTTTTTTGGATAAAAATAATCTTGTTTGCTAAGGTAACATTCTCTTTTGTAACCATAGGTGAGCACGCAGGGAAGCTAGGGGGGTGGTTACCCGGGGTAAATCGAATTTTGAATTCTAGGAGGGGGGTCCAAGGGGGGTCCGGACCGGACCCCCCCCCTAGCGGTTTAGGGGGGGGGTGTCGACCCGGGGTGCAAAATTTTAAAATCTAGAGGGGGTCAGGTGGGGTCCGGTGTCCAAAGTAAAACAGTTTTAAACCATAATAACTTTAATAATTGTTCTTTTTATAGGATAATACTACATTTTATTGAATAAAAAGCCATATTCATGTATAAAAAGGGTGTAAAAGCATGAATATGTGATGAAAATTCACGTTTTTGGAAGAAAATTTAGTATAAAAAAGGTACCTAAAATTTTCCCGAGGGGGAAGGGGGGGTCAGATTTCAAAATCTAGTAGGGGTCAGGGATAAAAAATTCGGAAATTTGAGGGGAGGGGGGGCCTCATACATGGGCACGGGGGGAGGGGGTTGGGGGGGTTAACCCCCCCCCCCAAATTCTGAGAAGGGGGGTTTAACCCCCCCCCCCCCGAAGAAGTAGGGGGAGAGAAAATGTTAACCCCCAATTTTGGAAAAATGAAGAAAAAAAAATGTCTTTAAAATGACTTCTAACTGCCTCCAAACTTAAGTTTTGAGGTCAAAATGAATGTTTTAAGCAGTAAAAAGCCCAAAAATGCAATAAAAAGGGCTTTTTGACCTAAAATTAGCGTTTTTACCTATTTTTCCTTCAAAATCGAAAAACGATATGGGTAAAATGCACTTCAGAAAAAAAAACGATATGGGTGGTTAACCCCCCCCCCGCCACTCCGGACCAACTTGCCCATGTATGAGGAGGCCCCCTAGATTTTCGTCTAGGGGGGTCCCAAAATTTCGAGGCTAGGGGGGGTGGACCCCACCCTGCCCCCTCCTTTCTCACCTATGTTTGTAACTATAAATTTTTGTTTGTAATTTGCACACACATCTATGACATTCAGATAGAATTTCTTCTAAAACACTTATAAACTCAAAAGTTTTTTACCTAAGCCTAACCGAAAATTTAAAATCAAGCTTAAAAACATTAAAAAACCTTTAAAAAGACAATAACAAATTGTAAAAGTGCCATATATTGTTCTGATCAAAGAAGGCGTTTTTTCTGAAGACATTTTTTTCAGAAGGTATTTTTGCCAAACATTGTTTTATCACCTTCCAAACGTTTATGTATTGTTATTATAATATATATATATATAAGTATATATATATAAGTTGCCCCCTGTTTTGGAATTGCCACCCCCCCCCCTCCTCAATAAAACCCCGGGGGGCAGTGCTCAGGTCTAAATATATATATATATATATATATATATATATATATATATATATATATATATCAGTAGTGGGGGGGCCGCCCCCCCCCCTCTTTTGGCCGTTTCCATACTTAGGGGGAGACGGTCCGCCTCCCCCCCTGGCTGACGAAGCCAGCCATTTTTGTAAGGGTCCCCCTTTACTTTTTTTTATTTTCAGGTTATAAAAATGTAGTGCATCTTAAATGCATAAAATTACACAATGTAAAAATTTTCCCCGCTTCGCGGGAAGGTGAAACTTAAATATATTATATATAAATCAGGTTGTTTCCTAATATTAATAGAACTAAGAAAAAACCTTAGTACAAAATTTTAACATCATACTAATTTAAAGCTGCAACAAACAAATTAGGAATTAGGTTATAAAAACAAAAGTAAATCTATGCTTATATGATTGGCTGGAGACAATCCTTAAGCAGCTTTTAGTGCTTATTTAATACATTTTCGCCTCCGGCGGCTGGGGGGAAGCCCCCCAGACCCCCCGGCCGACGCCTTGCGTCGGCTTGGTGCTCCTACCACAGTAACAAACAAATTGATAAAGCTTTAGGTTATAGAAAAATCATGTAAATCTGTTGCCATATGATTCGCTGGACACAATTGTTAAGCAGTTTTTAGTGCATATTTCCGAAAATTTTCGCCTTCAGCGGTTGGGAGCACCCCCAAACCCCCCGGTCGACGCTCCGTGTCGGCTTGATGCCGTTTTTTATGTAATAAACATTTTGTGTAAGAATTAGAGTATAAAAACAAAATTAAAACTATAACTATAAGAATTGCTGGAGACAATTTTTAAGCAAGTTTTAAGTGTATATTTAAAAAATTTTTGCCTCCGGCGGCTGAGGGGACACCCCCCAGACCCCTCGGCCGACGCTTCGCGTCGGCTTCTGTGCCGCTACGCAGCGCACTTACGGCGCTTCGTGCCGTAACACCCCCAGCGAGATTGGCCGACCGCCCCCCCTCGGCAAAATCTTATATACGCGCCTGATATATAGGATATTATATATATATATATATATATATATATATATATATATATATATATTTATTTATTTATTTACAGACCTGAGCACTGCCCCCCCCCCGGGGGTTTTATTGGGGGGGGGGGCGGGGCCAATTCCAAAACAGGGGGCAACTTTTTTGAAACAGGGGGCAAGCAGGGTAGAGGAAAAAAGAACGGAAAATGGAAAAAAGTGAAATAAAGGTAAAAATAGGTGTAAAATGGCTTAAAATCTATATATAAATAGACGTAATGTCTGTGTGTGTGTGTCTGTCTGTTTGTCTGTCTGTCTGTGTGTTCTCTAACTCCTCCCTAACCACCCATCGGATTAAGGTGAATGAGGTATCGTTTGAAAGCTTATACCCCAGGGAATGTCGAAAGTGGGTTGAAATTTTGAACCAACTTACATGGACATCTTTATACTGGACAAAGCATTTTCACCAAAGGGTCCCCCTATGGATTTTGGAAGTTAAAAAATTTTTTGTCCAGAAACTGGCGCCATAATTTTTGGGTTCTTTTTCATTTTTGGGCGAGGGGGGCAAATCCTCCAATAAAGCGGATGCGTTTCCAGACCGTATATATATATATATATACAGACCTGTGCACTGCCCCCCCCCCCCCCGGGGTTAAAACTGGGGAGCAATTTCAAAAGGGGGGGCACGAGGGGGCAACTTTTTTGAAACAGGGGGGGCAATAAAACGGGGGGGAAGCAGGGGGGAAGAAAAAAAAAAGAAAAAAAAAGAGAAAAAAAGAAGGGAAAAGGGAAAAAAGGGACTAAAAAGCGGAAATAAGGTAAAAATAGGTCTAAAATTGCTTAAAATACATTGAAATAGGCTAAAAACTGCAAAAAAATTTGCAATTATGGCGTCATCATATGTCAAAAATGGCGTCATATTTTTAGGGTACTTTTTCATTTTTGGCGGGGGGGGGGGCAATAAAACGGGGGGAGGGCATTTTCAGACCGTGCACAGGTCTGTATATATAAATTTTTCAAATAATACATTCGACCAAACTCACGTAAAAAGCTTTTCCAATCGCAAAAATTTGTAAGAAATTAAAAACGATATTATTATTTTTTGGAATTAAAGTGATTTCTAGTTCACCAATGACCTTCAGAAACCCGAGGACGAGTAAAATCCAAAGTGATTTCTTAGTGCAGAAGGAATGCGTAATGATTTACTAAATATTTTTAATTTTTTGACTTTTTAAAATAAAAATTTGAATTGTTTACTACTAACTTGGCGGAATTTCTAATTTCCTAAATTACTCCACTGGCTGACGTTTCACCGTAACCCGTTCAATCTACATTACCTCCTTTATAAGCATTTTACCTTTAAAATATTACGACAGTGAGTTTTCGCGCGAAATGCGAGGTACCTTTTTTTGCAAAAACTTGACCCCTAACCTTGTAAACTGAGTCTGACCATAAATTTTAATAGAAAATTGATAAAACCCAGTGTTGAGAAATTAGTCCCGATTCTTTTAGCAATTTTAGCTTTAATATAATTAGGAATCGGAATCATCTGATGAAGAAAATGAAAGCGACGATGAGTTGGAAGACGACGGAATGCCCAAAGACTACAAACTCATGAAAATTCATGTCGGTTCTCTCAGGGTTGATAGTGTACTACAAAAAGCTTGCACGACTGCAAGATCGTAAGTTTTTCCAAGTAATACTTTGTATCATCATACTCATGATGGTAGCTAGAATTTTAAAATAGAGTAACTTCAATTTATCCAGGAACTTGTTAAAAAAACATATTATCTGACACCTAAACTGTAACGGCATAATGTAAGACCCTTCTCCTTGTTCTGTTATTTGTATTACCCCCATAAAATTTACGTAGAAATACCCATAACATAATTATACATTATTGATTTTCATTTTTTCTGTTGATTAAAGAGTTAAAATGGTGTTAATACTTTTATTCGACGTCAGGATATTGACGAGCTTGTCCAGAGCATTTAGTTGTATTATTTTTATGAAAATTTTCTTTGGTTTTAATTACAGAAATTATATTAATATAATATTTTAGAAAAATTGAAGATGCGTTTTATGCCGGAAAATTGCGTCTTAATGGTGAAAAGCTTTTAAAAAAATCTAAAGAGGTAATAAAAATTTTTTCAATTATACTGTAATTTTAAAATTAACAACAATTTATAGCAAATTGAAAAATAATTACGAACGTTGAATCAAGTTATGAGTGTTTTTAAAATTAATTTTTGCGTTTTTAATTTAAAAAAATTTATAAAAATTAAGCCATTTTTGTGAACCTGACAAAGGATTAAAATCTCGCTTTTAGCTAATTATGCTTTTCAAAAGACATATGCTAATCATTTTTTGTTGATTACTTTGTACGTTTAATCAAAAAAATTAGCGTCCTTTAATTATAAGCTTATTATTTTATTTATTTTGTTTATTAAACTTATTTTGATTTTGCGCATTTAGCGTGATTCTGACAATACAAAGCAAAATTAGGCCATGTTATGTTTGATTAAATTTTTTAGATGCACCTTGGAGATAATGCTGACCTGATATTGCGAAATGATTCGGACAACCCAGATTTTTTCGTAGTGCAAAGAGTTCAATATGTCAGATCATTGGGAGGCGATAACAAACAGAAAATGGTTCTCGAAGTTAAAGTTTGGTCTAATTTAACTGTGGACTATAGTGAAGACGAATAATCAATTTTAACATTAATAAAGAGAGACCCAAGATTAGATTAAAAAAAAACAATAAATTATACGTTCACGCTGGCGAAATTATGATCTTTAGGATCAGTTCTGTGACATAGAGTTTTAATATGCTGCGTCCCAGAGACCTAATGCCGTGGCTAATGTTTGAGACACAACAATCAACATCTTGCAGCTTTAAAACAAAGACGCGTGACCGGTTTTGTTATGGAGGTGGCATTGTTATTTGTGCAATTCGCAGAGACAAAATATGAAGCAATCAGCTGTTAGAATTTGTCAATAAGTTTTATTTAATAAAGTGATATATAAAAATGTAATAAAAATTTCATAAAAATGCGAACAATTTTATTTATAACAGACTTACCATGAATAACATAATTGTCTGGAAAGTGTCCACCACGAAATATATTGTCATGAAAAATCACTTTCAGTGAGTTTTTTTTAAATCTGGAAAATTACCTATTATTTAACTTTTCGGCATCATTTTATACTGTTTTTTGTGTAGCCTAAGTTTTTCCATTTTGTAAGTTTACCGTGCCTCGCAAAAACGAAAAAAATTCTAATGCTGTAAATGAAAAGAAAAAGCCGGTGAAATTATTGACATAGATGTATTGTTATTTTACAATACGTCAAAAAATTAAAAAGTCATTAAATTTAATACAAATTTTAATTTTTGGGTTGGATACTGGCCCTTCAATTTTAGTTATGCCAGGTAAGTTTACAGCTTCAAAGTCAAGCATGTAATAACTTTTTTACCGTATAACCAGGCAAACTGTAAATAAAAAGTATCACAAATAACAGAAAGAGAGAAGCTATGAAAACTTTGATTAACACCCATTTATAATTATGCCACAAAACGTATCGCATTGATTTTAAAGGATTCATAAACCAAATAAACGAGGAATCCGGTCGTCTAAAATTAATTATGAACGGTTTGTACAGTTTTAAACAAAACAATTTAAAGTTTTTACGAAACGTTTTACAGTTTTTGACTTTTAAACGAAACAATTATTAAAACCAAAAAAAAATTTTTCTTTAAAAATCGTATTATCAAATGGTTTCTTATTCAGGTTTAAAACTCGTAAAAATTTAGATTTGAATAATTATTTGTAAAATTAACATCATGGTTATTCCCGAATCGTTGATCTAACCTTTTACCCCTTTCCTGTGCAACAAAGTTTTTATTTGTATTTCTTTGTGTGCTACAAATCTCTATTTTTACATAGGATTGATAGTTACGCAATAATATATTTTATCCCATTGAAGTCAAGGCAACAGGAGGAGGGTTAAAGTTCACTCCTAGATTCGAAATTTTGGGGTTCACTTCTCTCCTGAAACGTTCCACTTTAATACCCTGCTGTTGAATTTTTAAATCGGACTCGGACATCTTTTTTGTTCCAAGTTAGTTTTTTGGGGTTAAATTTTAGGTGGACTTTTTTAAGAAAAAAAATATTTTTGTACGTTATTTATTTGTTTGTCTCAATAGCTTAGTTCGGTATCTTGAAAGTGGTTTTTTTTTAAACCCGCTTTCTTCACAAATTTTAAATTGTTCTGGATATGTCGACCGCCCATAAATACTAAGGAAACGTCTACCTATACCCTTTACCCCTTGGACTTCAAAAAACATTTATCCCAGATAATCAGTGTCTTCTCTTAGCCTCCAGGGGCGGGTCCACTAAACGCGTGCTGACTACGTGCTATCTTAGCACGTTGTTTAAAACTTTTGTTAATGTTTTAATTTCTGGGTTTTTTATCGGAAAATCTAACAGCACTTTTTGTTTACATGGCACAAATTGATATTTTATTAATTTTATGCATATTTGTTGTATATACAAACTATCAAAGCAATAACCCCTAGTTACGGGTTAGCAAAACTCCTAACTACGGTTTAAGGCTTTATTAAATTTTTTTTCGAACAAATATACATAAAACTCTTTAATATTAATTTATTCTATCTAAAAAAACAGTCCCATAAGTTTTCTCAAGAAAAAAACAGAAATTAAAACAAACAACGTGCTAAGATAGCACCTAGTTAGCACGCGTTTAGTGGACCCGCCCCAGGGGGTGTTTATTTTTATCTAAGGTGAAAATCCCTCAGCGAAAATATTTTAAACAAATATTACAAATATTATTTTGTATCTGTGGTCCGTGATGTTGATTTTCATTCACCTCCCGCCAAAAAAAAAATTTTTTTTTAATTAATTAAATTGAAAAAGTGATGGAAGTCATGCAGGATAAAGTATTTGCCGAGATTTTTATATTCTATGAATTTAGCAGGATAAGAAACTGGGTAAAAATCGTATGCTAATTTTATTTTGACACAATTTTTATCTGCAAAAAATTTTTAAAATAGTCTGAAAAAAATTAATGCTTATTCTTAAAACATAATTTTTAAAATAAATACCGAAAGCGACGCCATATTTATCATTTCGCAGTGATTTATTTTCTTTTTTTACAAAGTAATTTTTATCTACTGTTAATACAATTCGTATAATGTTTATTATTAGCAAAATCGTAATTAACCCTAAAACAACTCACGCTGGTTTATCAAGTCCGCCCGGATCCTGTCTTCCGAATCCAACAGGGTTGGTCTCAGCTTCTTCTGCGTCAAGTAAGTGAACTTCTGCTTCCAATTTACCCTGAAAAAAAAAGTCAATATGATAAGTTGATAAATTCCATTTTTGATTTGTTGATATATACATATATATATATATATATATATATATATATATATATATATATATATATATATATATATATATATATATATATATGTAGTTTTTAGTTTTGGTAGGATTTTGAAGAAGACATTTCAACAACAATGTTTTCATTAATAAAATACTTTTCCCTTAAAACCTTATAAAGGTGGATTTTAAGTTATATTATGCTGTACTGGCCCAATAATGGTGGTGAGTTCCATTATGGTACAAGATAATATAAACCGCGACACTCTACATCTAATCTACTATGTGATCGGAATCATGTTATTTAATCAATCAGACTATGATGAACCTACCCAGCAACAAAATGTTTGGTCGTCGTTCCGGTGCGAGATCAGAATTTCTCATAAAATAATTATGTTTTTACCCATTGATTTCAAAAACTGAGAATTAACGACACTATTAAAACAATATCAAATATTTTTGTACTTTTGGCTATCGTTTTAAACTAATTTTTAGAATGTTTAGATTTTCGATATCTGAGGTGTATTTGTTAACTAGAAAAACAATTTTATATTTTAAATTTTTATGAAGAATTACGACGGAAATTCAATTGTACAGAAAGGTCTCGAAGAGGATTTTGTAAAATGATATTAGTAAAAAGGAGGCGAATAAAACCGGACATTAAAAAGTACCCAAAAACTTTTTACGAAAAACAATTTTTGAACAAAAAAATATGAAAGGACAATTATCATACAAAAACTGAATACAAAATAGAGTAAACTGACTATGTCTACTAGTTTATGAATCCATTAATAAAACGTACAAGTCTTCTCTCAATTTAACTCCTCATTTTACCGTTAAAATTTAAAAAATCAGGTTTAATTTTAAATTAAAAAAATATTGTGGAGTGGCACAATAAGGGAGTAAATTTGGATGGAGATGTACATTTTATTAATAAATTCTTTAATTATTATTCAGTTCATTCTATGGGGCATTATTCTATGGCGTATTATGATTACCATTAAGTATTTTGGCGTCCGTTTTTATCTCGCCTCTTTTTACATGAAAAATCCTCTTCGAGACCTTTGTGTACATTTGAATTTCCGTCGTTTTTCTTCATTGACGCGTCGTAGTTAAACCGCTCATGATGAAAGGATTCTAGGACACGAGGGTACTGGACACGAGGGTACTGGACACGAGGGTACTGGACACGACGGTACTAGACACGAGGGTACTAGACACGAGGGTACTGGACACGAGGGTACTGGACACGAGGGTACTGAGCAAAGAAAAAATACGTTTGGCACAAATATGTAAATTTTTTAAACTGAATGAGCTGAAATAAATTTTAATCATATGTCGGTTCGTTTTTAATCATAAATAACATTTTGCTTGCTTTAAAATAATGCAATTTAATAATATAAAAAACTTCGTTTATTGTTTAAAAAACATCATACTAATTGAACGAAATTTTTAAAGGTCATTTTACACACAATTTATACAGCGGACTTTTAATAAAAACAATAATAATGTTTAATACTTTCTCCAAAGCTCTGGAGCTTCGAATCAAAACTCTCCCTTTGCAAAAAAATTACAGAATTAATATTAAACAATCATGAGTGGAATGAGAACGCCAAGAAGTTATTTAATTACTGTTTTTTCTAAAATTTATACTCGTATGAAAATACGAAGCGAATTGCACAGTTTTTTGTTGTATTTTTTTATTTGTTTTTCATCGACTTTTGATTAAATTAATTGATTTTTTGATAAAATCTTTAGAAAAAATAACTTCCGCAAAAATAGATTTCAGTAGTAGAACTGTAAAAAATATCTTTTTGGCTTTTTTAGTCCTCTCTAGCTTAGGGAAATCGCTTGAACACATGTTGACCATTTAAAACAAGACAAACAAAATGTGCTTTTGAAATCCAAAAACATACAAATTGTTAGATTTTTCATGCATGATATTTTATGCAATTACATTTAAGTATAAAGTCGTGAGTAAAATAATCCAACAACGGATCTTTGGGAGTCTTTAAAGCCCACTATTGCACATTAAACTTTATTTTCCTAAGCCTAAGCAAAACCCAAAAAATAAGCTAAACTTTCTGATAATATTTTAATAATAGTGTGCTTTTAAAAAATACCGAATAATTTAGTTTTAAAATGGCAAGCAATTGTTTTTTGGTAAATATTTTACTAAAATGTTTTTGCAAGGTTATTAATACAAGATTTATTCGCAATTATTTTTTTCCGAAGGCATTATTAAAAATTCATTTTTCTACACACCACGAAAAATAGCCACAAAAATATTTTGACAGCACAATCAAAGCATAACAGCAATCTTAATGTTTATTATTTTTCGAGTCGTCTCATAGCTTCTCAGAATTTTTAAAGCTAGTTATTATTTTTTTAAAATGCACAAAAATGTAGACAAATAACACAAAAATTTTTGAATGTTATGAAATTATTATTTATGCTTTATATCTTCTCAATATTTTTTTCTTATAATCTTACCTTTTATAAGTCAGTTAAACAAAGTAAATGATTTTTAAGTAAGACAAACTATTGTTATGCAATATGTTTATCCCGCTTTATGCGGGAAAGTTATGTTTTTTTGCTCGTCAGTACCCTCGTGTCCAGTACCCTCGTGTCCCCCCTTGCATAACGAATCGATTTTGCTGCGAGGTTGTGGTGAACGCAATTTTTTTAAGCCCAGTACCTTCGTGTCCAGTACCCTCGTGTCCAGTACCCTCGTGTCCAGTACCCTCGTGTCCAGTACCCTCGTGTCCAGTACCCTCGTGTCCCGTTCCCGATGAAAGTATATCCGGCATGATATTTAAGGCTGGTTCACACCGGACTGGCAGCTAATACGTGACGCACAATGCACACCCTTTATACCGCAGTAACAATGACGTTGTAATGATGATGATGTTAATTCACTATCCACTGCTACTCCGGTGTGAACTGTTATTAAACTGTGCTGTAATAATTGCCGTGCTGAATCCTGGTTATACTTATATGTTCATTATGTGTGTGTATAAAATTTTTATATTAAAAGAGATGTATTATTAATTTTAATAATCTTAAGTGTTTTAAATTATAAAAAATAAATAAAAATGCATCTAATTTGAGAGGATTTTTCATTTCGGCGGGACCGCTGACCTAAAATTTCTTATGTTAGGCAAGTCCATATTTAATTGTTTTAATTTTTTATACCAACACATCAAAGTTTATATTTTTGTATCTTTTGCGTGTATAAAGTGAGCTTATCAAAACCCGTCTGTCTCTGTACTCAGGCAGCGGTGGTGTTAGCGGTTAAAGAGAGATAACTCACAGAATCTATTACCGATTGTATGGACCTACCTAGCATTACAAAGTTTTGGGTCCGCGGTCCCCTCGCGAAATCAGAATTCTTTATCAAATCATTGATTTTTACCAATTTTTTTTGGATACCAGAGATTAAACAACTATATTATTAAAACAAAATCGTGTATTTTTGTTGACTTTTGACCATTATTTATAGCTATATTAAGCGTAACTAAGGTTTCTCATATGTAAATTTTTTTGGTTAATTAAAAAAACATTTTGTAATGCTTAATTATATACAAACAGACAACTAAAATTTTTCAAGTATGTGTTTTATTTGTATATAGTACATATTTCCAGTTTCAAAAATAACACAAAGAAATGCATTTAATTTGAGAGGAACTTTGTTTCGTGGTGGGACCGTCGATCCAATTTTCGTTATGCTAGGTAGGTCCATAGTAATGTTTTTATAAAGTTAAGCTAAATTACTAAAATTCAAAGCTTAATAAATATAGAAATAATTATAGTGTTACATAAAGATGCACATGCATTTCAAGATAGTACGCGGCAAAACTTCACGAGCCAAAATAAAAAAATATTTTTAAATCCATGTTTAAATTATCGTAGTATTATGATATTTTTAGTATTTATCGATCAAAGCTGTTGTTTGCAAAGCTGTTGTTTGTAAATACAAAGCTTTAAGCGCCAGTTTTTTGGAACTAATGATATTAAATCGACCATATCTCTGCAACGATATGTTGAGGCTATGATTTTCATTAATACGATTAACGCAGCTATGTTTATTATTATTTTGTAACTTTTTTTTTGAAATAAAGAGCTTGTTTTAGGGTTTTTTAAATTTCGAGTTGAGGTAAAACAAAAATATAAATTTTAATATGATTTTGTTCTCTTCTTTTAAGTTTATAAATAAAAGATTTTGATCACTTCGTTTTAAGTTAACAAAATATAGCATTCGTCTGCATTGCAGTCAGG
>JASAMX010011706.1:0-13159 GCA_030248175.1 Microlaimidae sp. YZB2_3 | reverse complement strand
TTCGTTCAGTTACTCTAGTGCTATTATTCGTGCCAGAAATTTTTTGGGGGTATACCTAAAAATACCCCATTTTTAGCGTTTTTAGTACCGAGACCCCCAAATTTTAGGAGGGGGTGTCCGGGGTACCCCCCAATTTAAGGGGGGGGGGGTGTCGGCTATAATCGGAATTTTTTTTGGGAGGGCTATAACCCCCCAATCGCCATTCCCTGCCCACCTATGGTTATATATATCCCTTTGTACAATATAGCACAAATCTTCCGCTCCGTTAGTGAGATATAACAGCTGATACCGGAGTTTTGTTGACAGTTTATGAAATTTTTGTACAAATATTTTAGTTAATATATTAATATATACTATTTTCTCAAATCAACTCCACTTCATTAACTTGTTTAACGGAATGCTTACATAACTAAAGCAAAATGAATTGATTTTTAACGCAAATTATTAATTTTAGAGTGGCTCGGGTCAAAAAATAATTTCCGTCCAGAGGGTTGGAGGTGGAGCTCAAGTGATGCAGATTCTAAAAAATCCGCAAGGGGGCGCTGGTGGACAGCTATTAAAAGTAGGCGGGCAGACGGCCGTTCCGCTGCAGGTTAGTTGTTGACTTTATTGATTGGTTGTTTGTTTGTATGTTTGTTTAACGTAACTTTGTTTATTGTAACCTGTGGATGCATAATTGTATTTAAAGTAAACTCTAAACCATACATGGGCACGGGGGGAGGGGTGGGGGGGGGGGGTGGGAACCCCCCCCCAATTCTGTGCAGTGGGGGTTAAACCCCCCCCCCCACTCAGAAGTGGGGGGAGGGAGAAGAAGTTGACCCCCCCCCCCCAATTTTGGAAAAATGAAGAAAAAAATGTCTTTAAAATGACTTCTAACTGCTTCCAAACTTTGATTTTGAGGTCAAAATGAATGTTTTAAGCAATAAAAAGCTCAAAAATGCAATAAAAAGGGCTTTTTGACCTAAAATTAGCATTGTTTACCTATTTTTCCTTTAAAATCGAAAAACGATATGGGTAAAATGCACTCCAGAAAAAAAACGATATGGGTATTTTGCGTTTCTCGGATTTTAACCCCCCCCCCCTTAATCTGGGGTTTAAACCCCCACTCCGGACCAACTTGCCCATGTATGCTCTAAACCCAGGAGCGTTCAAACCAAAATGTAAACTTTTAAATAGAATTTTTTTCTGTAAGTTTTTGTTTCTACAGTTGTGTTCAGTGGTGTTAGTTTATCGTTGATATTTGTGTTCGTTCACATGTTTGGTTTTTTTAATAATTCTTTGTCATTGCCAGACTTGTGCATGGTGCGGGAATACCAATCCCACCACTTTATTATTGTTGCCTCTTGCGCTTTATTATTGGTGATATCCCCCCGCTCAAAGATAAAATATACTAATAAATCGACATTTTTTGATCTATTTTCGCAAAATTTTTGCAGTTTTTAACTTATTTTAAAAAATTTTTAGTAATTCGTGATCTATTTTACTTAATCTCGTTCTTTGTTGTTTTTTTCTCTTTTGCCTCTTTTTTTGCACATTACCGATTTGAAAAAAAATGTGCCTTCCGTTAACCCCCCTCCCCCCCCAGAGGGCAGTGCACAGATGTCTGCATTGCAGATTGATAAATTTTGCCCTATTAAAGAAAAACTTTATTGCAGTTTCCACCGCAAAGTTAACCCACTGATTAGTTTTAATAAAAATTTTTTGTATGTTGACGTCATCTTAAATATTTTAAAAAAACAAGGCTTGTTAATAAATGAATAATAGTTCAAACATAATTCCATAAATCTTAAATTCATGTATGCATTTTCAATTTGTTTCTTTTTTTCTGTTTAGACAATAAGAGCCGGTGGAAAAACAATAATTTTGGCGTCAAAAACAGGAGGGACAACCGGTGGACAAAAGCTTGTAGTTGTAAAATCTGCAGGTAACAATTAGAAAAAATATACTTGTTGTTCCTAGCCTTGCAGGAACACCTATGCTGCCCATGTACAACCTTAAATAGTAAGATCAATGTCGGGCGCATAGGTGGGCTGGGGGGATGGTTGGGGGGGTTATACCCCCCCCAAAATTTCGGATTTTGCTGACACCCCCCCTTAAATTTGGGGTAGTCGGGGACACCCCCCCCCCCCCAAATTCGCCTCCCAAAGAAAAATTTTTAAGTGTTATAAAAGGACTCAAAAATTTTTCCGCGCTTCGCGCGGAGTGTTTATTACCTTATTTCCCCGTTCATTACCTTTTATTACCTTAAAATTCCCCCGCTACGCGGGCAGTTTAAATTTCCCCGCTACGCGGGAAGTTTAAATTGGCAATTTATCTTAGTTTTTCAATTGCAAATCGATTATCCCATTCAGTAGTTAAGGCATACATGTTTAATAAAACTACTATAAACACTATTATCCTTTTTTAACGTTTTAAACACATGTTATAAATGTATAGTATAGCTATAAAAAACCTTAAATTTTGTAATTAGTATCATTTGGAATTAAAATTTCTAGTGTATTTTAGCGCCTCAAATTATAAATTTTCTCCTCCAGGGGGCATTGTTCCCCCCGAACCCCCCTGACTGAATTTTTAAGATCACAGAAAATTATGTAGAAATTAGGTAAAAAACAAAAGTAAAATGTATGTTCACGCGATCACCAGGAGACGATTTTTAAGCCGTTTTTAGTATATATTTTAAAAAATTTTCGCCTCCGGCGGCTGGGAGGACACCCCCCAGACCCCCCGGCCGACGCTTCGCGTCGGCTGGCGCCGCTACGCGGCGCAGGCGGCGGCGCTTCGCGCCGCTTTGACAACTTTTTCTTCCCTCCCCCCAGACCGACGCCCCTGAAATGAAATCCTGACTTCGCCATTGTACATTATTATTAAAAGAATTAAAAAATTAAATTTATAAGTTGCAATAAGGTCTTATTTTAATCTTACACAGTTTTAAAGCATTTATAAGCTTGTTTTACGTTTTTTTACGCGTTTTAAGCTCATTTTAAGGCAGCGCGGAAATATTGGGTAGCACCCCCCTCAAAGTTCAAAATGGGTCTTGCTGGACACCTCCCCAAAATTTGGCCCCCCCCCCCTATACCCCCCCCCCCCAAACTCCGAGAGGCTGCCCACCTATGGTCGGGCGACATAAAAAAATCGTTTAGACGAAGACCTCGGAATAAGTGAACACTGCATGCAGTGAACCAGTGGCGTGCCCAGGATTTAATTTCCAGGGGGGGCGATCTGGGGGGGTACATAGTAACCCTGAGGGGGGGTGTGGGGGGCGGCACCCCCCCAGAAATGGGGGGTATCGGGGGCGAGAGCCACCCAGCCGGGTCAACAGGCAGAGCCCCTTGTCAAGGGGGTGCCGGGGGGCAGAATGCCCCCCCGGGGACGAAATTTTTAATTTAAGGCACTAAAATACACTAGAAATTCTAATTCCAGATGATAATTAAAACAAAATTTAAGGTTTTATTATTCCTATCCATTTAAAACATGTATTTAAAACTTTAATAAAAGGTTAATAGTGTTTATAGTAGTTTTATTTAACATGTATTCCTTAACTATTAAGCAGCAAAATCGATTTGAAATTGAAAAACTGAGAAAAATTGTCAATTTAAACTACGCGAAGGGGGGGGGAAAATTTGGTTTTTTGACTATTAATATGCTTTTGGAAGGCATTAGGAAAGTTTCTGTATTAATATTTAAGAAAAAAAAATTTTTTCTCCCAAAATTCAAAAAAACGTAAGGGTCCCCCCTTACGAAAAAATCCGGCTTCGCCGGATTTCGCGCCGAAGACCTCGGAATAAGTGAACACTGCATGCAGTGAATACTCTAGCGGTAAAGGATGCCAACATTGTTATTAATGTTGGACGAAGAGTCTCAAGCTCAACGATGGTTGTGAAATTTTTTTGCCCCTCCTGGCTTGTATTAGCACCTTTGCATAATATGCATAGGGAAGATAAGTTTCAGGTAATGCAACAACAACAACAAAGAAAAAAATATACTGACATAACATTAATAAGCAATATTAGTTTAGTCTTATGGCGTCGTAATTAAAACTAACAATTAGAAAAAAATATTTTGACATAACATTAATAAGCGATTAATATTTTAGTCTAATAGCGTCGTAAGAAAACTAAATCAAACGTAATAACTTTAAAGATTTAAATAGATAAGTAATTTGTTGATCAACAGTTCAAACTGTATTCTTAAGCAATATATTAATTTGAAATGTGAGGTAAAGTTAAATATTACTAGAGAACAAAATTCATTAGTTTTTTAGGAAGCGGCGAGCCAAGCTCTCAAACGCAGAAAGCTGTCGACAAAGAGAAACAAGCTATTTATACAGAAGGTACCACTTACAAGACACCCACTGGTGGAAGCGACGATGTAAGTAGTTATATTACTTTAGTCTATTGCCAAAAGTATAATACAGTGCTCATGCATGAGCATGGGAGATTAAATTCCCTTACCAAATTTCTACTGAGAAGTGGGGGGTTTAACCCCCTCCCCACTCAGAAGTGGAGGCAGAAAAGGTTTTCCCTCAGAAAAAAGGGGAAAAAACTCCCCCACCCCAGTTTTCAAAAAATGTTTTTTAAATGGCTTCTAACTGCCTCTAAACTTAAGTTTTGAGGTCAAAATAAGTGTTTTAAATTATAAAAAGTTCAAAAAATGCAATAAAAAAGGCTTTTTTAACCTTTTTAAAAATTAACGTTCTTTTAATCTTTTTTTCCTTCAAAATCAAAAAACGGTTATGGGTAAAATGCACTCCAGAAAAAAACTATATGGGTAAAATGCGTTTCTTGGATTTTATCCCCCCCCCCCCCCCCCAAATTCGGTTTAACCCCCCCCCCCGCTCCGAACCAACTTGCCCATGTATGACAGTGCTTATCCCAAATTAAGGAAAAATTGTTAAAGACGACATTTAGTTTGTCTATAATAATAATAATTATAATTTTGTTAGACTGCTGTAATTTTTTAAAGAAAATAATTAAATTATTCCCTATTTAAAAATTAATGGTTTTTAAAAATAAAAAGGCACACAAGTACAAGTAAAATATTTTATTTTAACTTTATTGTAGTGGACTTTGTTTTAGGCATCTTTGCCTCAAAATATTTTGGACGACTCCAGTGAGCAACCGTCTGGATCCAAAGGGCCCGAGGAGCAGTCAGGTAATAATACTAAATTTTGTGTTGAGTTTTATAATTTTGTTCCACATTCCAACATACGTGGTAATCAAGGTGGGGAGCAGAGAGGTACTAGAGTATGGACTATGGTTAGAGTGATTGTTGGTGTACGTCGGCTACGTATGCCAGTCTTCCGTCTAGCAAACTAGTGGACAAATGCAGCTCCAGAGTGTGTGGAGTCTGTACCATTTGCTTGCAGGAACACCTATGCTGCTCGTGTACGACGTTAAATGTAAGATCAAAATCAGGCGGCGACTTAAAATCCCTTAGACCTCGGAATGGATAAACACTGCGTGCAGTAAACACTCTAGCTGTAAAGGTTACCAACATTGTTATCAATGTTGGACGAAGAGTCTCAACCAGAGAGTGAAACTTTTTTGCCCCTCCTGGCTTATCTCAGCGCCTGCCCTTTGTATAATCTGCATAGGGGAGATAAGTTTCAGGTAATGCAACAACAACAACAACAGGTACTAGGCAGAGAGTGCAGTATTCTTGATCTTTAACGTGGGTAACAATTTTTAGCGCTTTTTTGTAACCAAAAACCACATTTTTTTAATTTTTTTTCTTTCTTTGGAGGGTAAAACTGGTGATATTTTTTCAGTTTGACGTTCAGTTTTGCGGTATTGTTGTAATTTTAGGGTAGGTATTGTAAATTTTAAGTAAACATGTTGAAAAGTGTTCGGGTTCATTAGCAGGTGGAACATAGAAGTACAGACCGACACTTTATCCCCCACCCTCAAATTATTTTGTTTTATTGTTAAAAAGTTAAAAGTGCGTGTTAATGAATGCTGTAAAAATTTAAATAAATATTAAAAATGTTCATTTTTTTCGAAAGCTACATTAGTATGATTAATTCCTACCACAAAATCGACAATATCGTTTTCACAATTCGCAATTCAATAATTTTTTTGTATTTTCGCCAGTGCCTTTTGTTTGTTGCACAATATAATAACAATGATTGATAGAGTGATAAAATTGTGGAAAAATTGATTACTGTACAACTGAACAAAGCCGCATCCTGTGGGTCGTAATAACAATTTAAAAAAAACAACATAAATGAAAATAAAAATTTATATAGTAATAAAAACTACATAATTCAGACCTGTGCACGGTCTGAAAATGCCCCCCCGTTTTATTGGAGGATTTGCCCCCTCCCCAGTTTTATTGCCCCCCCCCCGCCAAAAAAATGAAAAAGTACCCTAAAATTATGACGCCATTTTTGACCTATGATGACGCCATCATCGCGAATTTTTTGCAGTTTTTAGCCTATTTCAATGTATTTTAAGCCATTTTAGACCTATTTTTACCTTATTTCCGCTTTTTTTTGTCCCTTTTTTGCCTTTTCCCCTTCTTTTTTTTCTCTTTTTTCTCCTTTTTTCTCTTTTTCTTTTCTTCCCCCTGCTTGCCCCCCCCGTTTATTGCCTCCCCCGTTTCAAAAAAGTTGCCCCCCAGTGCCCCCCCCCCCGTTTTGGAATTGCCCCCCCCCCCGTTTTAACCCCGGGGGGGCAGTGCACAGGTCTGCATAATTACTATAATTTAGTAATACTAAATAATGGTTTTTAGCATTAATGTGATTAATTTCAGGTGAGCCCTCTACTTCTAATACTGGTGAAGGCGGAAGCGAGGAGGGAGCGATTGAATCCTCGGCGACAGCAGCGCCATCTGCGTCGGAAAACGGAAACTCGACAGCCGGAAAAGAATCTCAAGAGAACAACGAACAGCACCCTGACGCTTCCACGGAAGGTGAGACTTGTTTTTTTCTTTGTTTTGACTCTTTTTGTAAGGACTTGGGTTTTTAGTTGGCTGAGGTCTAAGGTAGAAAAAGTTTTCAGTTGGTTTGATGCTTAACCGGGTTTTTGGGAGTGTTGTCTCAGTTAACTTTTCTTAGCTATATTTTAAAAGTTTTGAAAATAATTTGGTTGACAAACAGGTCTGTGGCATTAGCCTTTAAGCATACATTGGCTTACATATCTAGCAGACGTATGTCTTTAAGCATAGTAGGTGGACGGGCGGGGGTTTTGTGGGTTATACCCATACATGGGCAAGTTGGTCCGGAGTGGGGGGGGGGTAAAACCCCAAATTAGGGGGGGGGGTTAAAATCCGAGAAACGCAAAATACCCATATCGTTGTTTTTCTGGAGTGCATTTTACCCATATCGTTTTTCGATTTTGAAGGAAAAATAAGTAAAAAACGCTAATTTAAGGTCAAAAAGCCCTTTTTATTGCATTTTTGAGCTTTTTATTGCTTAAAACTTTCATTTTGACCTCAAAACTTAAGTTTGGAGGCAGTTAGAAGTCATTTTAAAGACATTTTTTTTCTTCATTTTTCCAAAATTGGGGGGTTAACGGTTAACCTTTTCTTCCCCCCCCCCCACTTAGAGTGGGGGGGGGGGGTTAAACCCCACTTCTCAGAATTTGGGGGGGGGTTAACCCCCCCCCCCCACCCCCCCCGTGCCCATGTATGGTTATACCCCTTTCCAAAAAAATTTTGATACTGCCGACAAGAAACCCCCTTCTTAAAATTTGGTGTATCCCGGACACCCCTTTACCTTTCAATTAGGGGATCCTGGTCATAGGTGATAACGGTCGAGGCAGCTAGGGGGGGGTGGTTACCCGGGGTAAATCGAATCTTGAATTCTAGGAGGGGGGTCCCAGGGAGGTCCGGACCCCCCTAGCTTTTTAGGGGGGTTGACCCGGAATGCGAAATTTTGAAATCTAGAAGGGGGTCAGGTGGGGTCCGATGTCCAAACCAAAAGAGTTTTAAACCTTAATAACTTTAATAATTGTTCTTTTTATAGGATAATACTACGTTTTATCAAGAATATATAAGAGAAGAATGTACCACTCAGTACAAAAAATCGCACCCATCCGTGCATCGGTTTGCCATAAATAAACCCCCCCGGGGGGGAGGGTTTATGTACCCCCCGGGTGAGTATATAAACCCCCCCGGGGGAGTATATAAACCCCCCGGGGAACCTTATAAACCCCCCCCCCAGGGGGAGTATATAGACCCCCCCCCCCGGGGGAGTATATAGACCCCCCGGGGGAGTATATAGACCCCCCGGGGGAGTATATAGACCCCCCCGGGGGAGTATATAGACCCCCCCGGGGGAGCATATAAACCCCCCCGGGGGAGTGTATATCGTCGTTACTACGGCAGAATGAGTCAATGCGAAAATTTACAAAAAAATTTTTTTTTTGCGTTTTGAGTAGAAAACCACCATCTTCACCTTATGTCAAAAGGAGCCAACTGCAAACGAACTATAATACGGAGAAATCAGGTCATGTAACATTGAGTCACAATTTGTAAGTTCATGTAATAGTGGGTCAAACGGGGTGTGACTCTATTCACTGGGGTTTTACTATTATGACAAAATGAGTCAACATGTTTTCGACTCATTATGAATATATGGATAACTATGCAAAATTAAAATGCTATGTTTGACAAAATGAGTCAAAATAAATAATTAACTTATATTGTGTCCAATACTCACTGTTTTGTTAAACAAGAATCTAAGTTTCAACAATGTGGTTTCAGAATTGAACTGTGAAGATAGGGCTCATGGAAACATGAACACTTTGTGTTTTACCTATTTGCTAAATTCGCTAAAACGACTTACACTGTCACTTTTTTGTAAAATCAATAATCATATGATATGCATTCATCTTACCCATAGAATCAAGGAATGGCTAATATGGCCTTGACTATGGCCTGGTGCTTATTGTTACTTTTTACAAAATCATATCACAAAAGTATTATCCTTAATATGGAGCTGCTGTGAAAAGGAACAAAGACATTATTTTCTTGTAATAGCCAAACACTACCATACCAAAGTCAGACACCAAATCAGGTCATGAACCAAGTAGGGAAGGAATTAAGCGTGATAAACAAATAAATGGGCAGAATAACCAAGAAAAACCTTTAAATTAGTGATTAATACCAAAACAGGGTACTTAAACGCATTATTTATAGTTACCAAACTACCCAACCCACCACTACTAAAGACAAACTAGACAATGAATCAGATCAATATACAAAGGCAGTGCTAAGAATAACCTAAAAACCAATAAATTAGTGAATAATAGGCAAAGGCAAGCCTGATCAATAAAGGAACCACCAAGGCCTTAGCAAAATCAAAATTAAATTAACTTATTAATGAGAAGTAACTTAACCAAAACCAAATGAGTAAGAGTACCTTGGGCAACTAATTTTTTAATAAAAAAGCTCTCAAATAACCCAATAGTAAAAACGACATAAAAGTTATTAAATATAGAACTGGTAACTAAATTGTATGTGGAACTTACTATAATAACTAATGATTGCTACAAAAACTTAATAAATAGCCTTTTGTAACAAAATATGAGTTAAAGTTCGTTTTCTAAGATTTTTAAACCTTTTTACTAACAAACCATACGGAGTCAATCAGGTATTGACTCTATTATACCTAAAGTGACACAACGAGTCACTGTATATTTGGCTCATTCTGACTCTGAATAAATAATAAAATGCTGCTTTTGACAAAAAGAGTCGCAACAAAAAATTTAATTTTTATCAGCCACAGTGCATGTTTGATTTGCGGTAAATACATAAAAACGTAGCTTACCTAGAGTGTTAAAACATATTTTTGTATCAAATACTGCAACAAAAGATGGTATTTTTTTCTGACCATTTGAAAGTTTAAAATGGCCATATCTCAAAACAAGGATTTTTTTCATTGACTCGTTCTGCCGTAGTAACGACGATATGCTCCCCCAAAATTTAAAAAAAAAAATTTTTTTTTTAAATTTTGGGGGAGCATATACACTCCCCCGGGGGGGTTTATATGCTCCCCGGGGGGTCTATATACTCCCCCGGGGGGTCTATATACTCCCCCGGGGGGTCTATATACTCCCCCGGGGGGTTTATATACTCCCCCGGGGGGTTTATGTACCCCCGGGGGGTACATAAACCCCCCCGGGGGGTTTATTTATGGCAAACCGATGCACGGATGGGTGCGATTTTTTGTATTGAGTGGTACATTCTTCTCTTATATATTCTTGTTTTTATTGAATAAAAAGCGGTATTCTGGTATAAAAAGGGTTGTAAAAGCATGAATATGTGATAAAAATTCACGTTTTTGGAAGAAAATTTAGTATAAAAGAAGTACCTAAAAATTTCCGGAGGGAGGAGGGGGAGTCACATTTCAAATTTTAGAGGGGGGTCAGGTAAAAAATTCGGAAATTTGGGGGGAGGGGTCCCCCTAGATTTTCGTCTAGGGGGGGTCCCGAAATTTCGAGGCTAGGGGGGTGTACCCCACCCTGCCCCCCCCCCCCTTTCTCACCTATCCTGGTACTAAAAATGCTAAAAATGGTATTTGAGGTATACGTTCCCCCAAGAGCCGGGTGGCTGCCAACCTATGACTTTAAGTATTCTTAGAATTAGTAAAAAAATAGGGTGAAACTCCGTTTGGGAGTTCATTGTTCTGAAGAATTACACTGCTTTTGGAGCTTTTATTTGTAATAATTTTTTAGCACTAAAACTTTAATTCTGAGATGATAAAATAAAAGCGCATTGAAGATGTGTTAAAAAATAAGCGGTATTGAAGTTGCCGATAAACCAACCAAAATCTCCATATCGTAATTTTTTTTTTGTTTTGAAGGGGTGAGGGCAGGGAGTTCATTTATGTTCGATGCTAAGGAGGTTATATTCTTGGGTCATCTTTCGGAGTTAGGGTAACTGACTTAATTTCGGCCACTTTTTATATTTTTTTTGGATAAGTTTTTTTTTGGTTTTTCCAATCGACACAAAATTTGGTCTAAAAATCAAACGATAGCTATTTTTGTTATTCCAGTGCAAAATTTTAAAATTTCTGTTACACTTAAAGATCAGTGTAGGTTTAAAGTTGTTTTTTTATAGTGGCCGAAATTAAGGCGCGAGCCATTAAATTCGGCCACCTAGAAAAAACTGGCTATAACTATTGCCAAAACGAACAATAAAATTTTTTAAAGGCTGCAAGTTTATCCTTAGGTATTGCTCTTGGTACATATAACTTAATTTTTTCCCGTTTGCTAACTTTAATAGTTATTAGCTAGGCTTTAAATAATTATGTTAAAACCTTAAAAAAACGAGTTTTAATAACTTGTATTTTTTGTTAAATTTTTATTTTTGGCTTTAAAAACGTCAAAAAAAGTCAAACGAGCAAAAAAATATTTATAAATACGGTAGTAAGATGATATTTAAACACAGCGAAAAACGGCAGGTTCTTTCACCAAAATTTTAAGGTGGCCGAAATTAACGGAATCTTAAAATGCGCAGTTAATTAAACGCATTGCAAAGTGATTTTGAAGAAAATATCAAAACATAAAAATTAACAACTCTGAGTCTTAAATAGAAGATATTTTAAAGTTATAATATTGTTTCGTTGTAAATTTGATGCAGTTTAAACACAAAACAAGAATTAAGAAAATCACAAAAAATTCACTTTTTGTATGAAAATGTTGATAAAATGTAAAATAAAAAAATAACATTAATCCAGTTACTTTTGTGCTAGTTCTTTTGTGTTTTAAAAATAAGCCAATTTTCTAACACCCTAAATTGGTGGCCGAAATTAAAGCCTGGCCAAAATTAAGTCAGATACCCTAAATCGAAAAACACAAGAATTAGTGCTTTAGTAGTAAATATTTTTATCATGTATCAAAGACACTTTAAAATTAAACGGAAAGAAATATTTCAGGTGAGGGTGTATTAGGCGGCGATCCAATGTTGTCTGAAGAGCCGAAAAGTCAACAAACTTCCCAGTCTTCCTCTACAACTTCTGCGGCAGTAACTACAACGGTATCAGCACAAACACCTGGTATGGGGATTCTAAATATTATATTTTTTATCGTTAACAATTAGCAAGCAACATTAATTTTTGTTGTTGCGTGGTCTAAACCTTTCTCCCCTGGGCAAATTATGCTAAAGGCAGAGGGAAACAGTCACAAAGACAAGCCAGAAAAGAGCGAAACTTGATGGCTAAATGGAACATTGACAAGCAATATTCCTTTTTTATACAAAGCAGGGCAGATAATAATGTTATACTTATTGTCGGAATCATCTACTTTTAACGAGATATATGTTCATCTAAAAAGTTTTTCTAGTCTCAATCATTTTTAATCAAACTTCAGCTTTAAAACATAATCAAATTTTTACTCTCTTAGAATTCTTGTGAGAAGTTGACCGGATCGAAATTTTGGGATTTGGTTTGGGCCATTCCCTTCAATTTTGTTAAGTATTTATAACAAGTCACTGAGATGACAACCACCTTGTGCTTACCCACCAATAAACATAAACACAACAACTTAACTACCAAATAAATTGTTAAAAATTTCAACAAAAAAAAACTTTTTAACATGCTACTATGTAGCATGTAGAAAAAGTACATTATTTTGTGGGTGTTATCTTATCATACAGACCTGTGCACTGCCCCCCGGGGTTATAATGGGAGGCAACTCTTTTGAAACGGGGGGCAATAAAACGGAGGGGGGGCAAGCAGGGGAAAAAGAAAAAAAAGAGAAAAAAAAGAGAAAAGAAAGGAAAAGGGAAAAAGGTAAAAATAGGTCTAAAATAGCTTAAATTGCAATAGGCTAAAAACTGCAAAAATTTCGCAATGATGGCGTCATAATAGGTAAAAAAGGGCGTCATAATTTTTGGGTACTTTTTTATTTTTCCGCGGGTAGTGGCAATGAAACGGGGGGGGACAAATCCTCCAATAAAGCGGGGCGGGGCATTTTCAAACCGTGCACAGGTCTGATCATATATGCATTATTTGTGGTTACCTCAGCTTCGATGCTGGTACATAAAGAGGAAAGACAGATCGCAATAAACCGTGTCTTGCACTGGAGCGTTGTTCGAGTAATTAGCTCCTAACATCTTTTTTATCCGAGTTTTATAAAGTGTCCGATGTAATGATAACGTTGCCTGCCAGGCACTACGGGGAGAAACAGACCTGTGCACGGTCTGGAAATGCCCCCGT
>JASAMX010011704.1:0-10748 GCA_030248175.1 Microlaimidae sp. YZB2_3 | reverse complement strand
TGAGTACTGAGTCATTAATTACAACTTTAATATCTCGATCAACTAAAAATTCTTTTATTCATTTTAAAAATTTACTGAAGACACCATATTATATTTTTCTAGCTTATATAATAATTTCTGATGTGACATGGTGTCAAAGGCTTTGGCAAAATGCAAGTATATGACATCAATTAGAAGTTTATCCTTTAGTGCCTGCGTCCGCTCATTAAATGTTTCCAACAGCTGTGTTATTGTGGAACTTTTTGCTTTAAAGCCATGTTAAAACCTTGACAAAATATTTAAGGAGATATGGGGGTATTTGTTGTCATAAGTGAGAAAGGGGGGAGGCAGGGTGGGGTCCACCCCCCCCCCTAGCCTCAAAATTTCGGGACCCCCCTAGACGAAAATTTAGACGGGGTTTAAACAGGGGGGGCAATTCCAAGACGGGGGGCATGGGGTGGCAACTTTTTTGAAACGGGGGGGGCAATAAAACGGGGGGGTAAGCAGGGGGAAAGAAAAAAAAAGAGAAAAAAGGAGAACAAAAGAGAAAAAATAAGGGAAAAGAGAAAAAAAGGACAAAAAAAGCAAAAATAAGTTAAAAAAAGGGTCTGAAATAGCTTAAAATACATTGAAATAGGCTAAAAACTGCAAAAAAATTGCGATGATGGCTTCATCATAGGTCAAAAATGGCGTCATAATTTTAGGATAATTTTTTATTTTTTGGCGGGGGGGGGGCAATAAAACGGGGGCAAATCCTCCAATAAAACGGGGGGCATTTCCAGACCGTGCACAGGTCTGCCTATATCAAGAATACATAACAAAGAATGTATCAGTGTGTATTAAATTTCTTCCCTACCCCTGCATCTCTTTGACAGAAATTTAACCCCCCAGGGGTTCAAATTTAACCCGCCAGGGGTCAGATTTAACCCCCTCCCCCGGGGTCGAATTTGACCCCCCTAGTTGGTACAAAAAAGGCGGTAAATAAAAAAAATCACAAAAACGACAGGAAATGACAAAATATCATATAAAATAAATTATAAAAAAGAATTAGACTGGTCAATTACTTCCTTCTAATTTAGTTATTTTAAAGAAGAAAAGCATAAAATTGTAGCTCATAGAATATTTGAATAATAGTTTTTATCATATTCTTTATCAATTAAAAAAATTTAATTAAACTGAGTACAAAATCATAAAATTTTAAAAATACTACTCTAGATCACATAGTCCAGTTAAGAAATACTACTCAAGAAATACAGATTATACCATACATGGGCAAGTTGGTCCGGAGTGGGGGGGTTAAACCCCAAATTAGGGGGGGGGGGGTTGAAATCCAAAAACGCAAAATACCATATCGTTTTTTTTTCTGGAGTGCATTTTATCCATATCGTTTTTCGATTTTGAAGGAAAAATAGGTAAAAAACGCTAATTTTAGGTCAAAATTTTTATTGCATTTTTAAGCTTTTTATTGTTTAAAACTTTCATTTTGACCTCAAAACTTAAGTTTGGAGGCAGTTAGAAGTCATTTTAAAGACATTTTTTTCTTCATTTTTCCAAAATTGGGGGGTTAACTTTTTCTCCCCCATCCCCACTTCTGAGTGTGGGGGGTTAAACCCCCCTTCTCAGAATTTGAGGGGGGGTTAACCCCCCCCGTGCTCATGTATGGATTATACTACACAGTCCTGGTGGCTCAATGGCACTTCTGGTGTCGTTTGTTTTTGACAGTTTCTCATTTTTATATTGAACACACCTTAGGCTTTTAGCATGAATCCTCTAGCTCTTCTAAAAGCTATTAAAGCATATTCTACCCTAGGACAGTTTGTTCCTTCTTCTACTACATCCACTCAAAGTTGAGTTCACACATTGTATGATTGCATTGCTACAAGCAATTTCAATGTCTTTCGGATGCAAAAAACTAAAGGAGCCTGCTGGTCCCGGAGGCTTTAAAAGCTTAGTTTGACATCACCTTGGTCCATGTTAACAGATACTACCATAGGTGAGAAAGAGGGCAGGGGCAGGGTGGGGTCCACCCCCCAGCCTCAAAATTTTAGTGCCCCCCTAGACGAAAATATAGGACCCTTTTCCCCCAAATTTCCACATTTTTTACCCCTTACCCCCTCTAGAATTTGAAATGTAATCTCCCTCTCCCCCCTCAGAAAAATTTTAGATACTTTTTTTATACTAAATTTTCTTCCAAAAACGTGAATTTTTAACACATATTCATGTTTTTACACCGTTTTTACACCAGAATATCGCTTTTTATTTAAGAAAATGTAGCATTATCCTATAAAAAGAACAATTATCAAAGTTATTATGGTTTAAGCTGTTTTGCTTTGGACAGCGGACCCCACCTGACCTCCCTCTAGATTTCAAAACTTTACACCCCGGGTCGACCCCCCTAAAAAGCTAGGGGGTCCAGACCCCCTTGGACCCCCCTCCTAGAATTCAAAATTGGATTTACACTGGGTAACCACCCCCTAGCTGCCTGGACCGTTCTCACCTATAGCTAATAGTAATACTGACGCTAATTACCATTGCCCAGCCCAAGAAAAGAGTTCCCAGAAACAGAGCCTTCTATTTTAGTTCAATTCAGAGTTCCAGTTCCGGACTTTTGTCATATTCAGTAATCTTGACAATTTTACTGACGTTTGACAAAGAAAATTCCTTTACAATTGGTGACTTTGTAGGTGTAGAAATGAATGAATGCAAACTTACTTAATGTCCCTTTAATTGTGGATCCTTGATTAAATTTTTCCTGCAACTATAACAATTGAAATTCTTCCCAATATTGCTTTTTAGTTGTAAACTCCACAAAAGCCAGCTTCCAACAAGCCTACTCGGACCAGTTTATGTCTTCCAAAGATTTGTTTGAATTTGCTTCTCAAAATATCTCAGCAATAACTGTGAAGTTTACAACTAAAATGCAATGTTGGGAAGAATTCCAATTCTCGCAGGAAAGATTTATCTAGAATTCACAATTAAAAGGACATTAAGATTTCATTCATTTGTTTTTATATCTAATTTTAATAACTGATTGTAAAATAGTTTTTGTTGTCAGAAGTCAGTAAAATTGTCAACATTACTGAAGATGACAAAAGTCCAGAACTGAAACTCTTATAAACAAAAGGCTTTATGACTGTTTTTTTTTTGACTGGGCAATGGTATTTAGCGTCAGTATTATTTGTTGACATGGACCAAGGTGATGTCAAACCAACCTTTTTAAAGCCACTGGTACCCGCAAGCTCCTTTGGTTTTCCACATCCAAAGGGTATTGGAATTGCTCCTAGCAATTCAATCATGCAATGTGTGGATTCAACTTTAAATCGACGTAGTGGAAAAGGGTACAAACTGTCTTAGGCTAAGCTAAAATATGCTTCAAAATTCGTGCTAAAAGCCTAAGGTGTGTTTTATTTAAATTTTTAAACAATATAAAAATGAGAAACTGTTGAGAAAAAAAAAGATAACCATGGATAATTTTTATACGCATATTGCCAACACTTGTATCTATTGCCAGTAAAAAAACTAGCAAATTCAATGATGGTGTGTTTTGGTTATTTCATTTTGTGTATGATTTTGTTATGAAAGTCATTTTCAAATGGTGTACATCTGAGTTTTTCAAATTATTGATCTGACTAAGAGCTTTCAAATGATATATATAACATGGGGTCCATTTCAATTTTGTTTTAGGTTATGCGCCATTAAAAAAGCCCGGTTTAACTAAAAACGGGCTGAAACCCTAAAATTTAAAAAGGCATAACTTTGGAACCAGAAGGTATTTTGACCTGAAACTTTGGCTTTTTGCATTTCTCTTTGAGTGGAACAATCATATGGTAGTAATCCTTATTTAGGTTTCTCCCGACAGTTTTCTTAAGTAAGGAAAATAGAGATTTTTGGAAATCGCGTGAAATACAGAAATACAGAAATATCTCGCGAGATCTCGTGAAATACAGAAATATTTCCATAAAAAATTAATATAAGTGTTAAAAAAGCAAAAATACCACGATTATAAAGTGCAAATTTATTATATTATTGGCAGTAGGTGAAATAATTGATATTAAAAGTCAGATTCCAACGAAGTTTTTTTAACTCTTAGAAATATGCACTACTCATTATTTATTAGGGAAAATGTTTTGAGCATACAGGAAGTGACTCTTACTGAGACTGAAGTAAGAGTTAGAAAATCGCTTCCGGCGTCAGTACCTTCAGCTGTATTGGTGATACTGGTGGGTCCTGCTATATTTTATTTTATTTATTATAGTTTAATAATTTCGCATTTAATAATTGTTACCATATAGCAACCAGTATTTTCTTTTACAGACAGTTAATTTGTAAAGTCGATAACTGGGTGCCTATAGAACCAAACCCACCACTTCCAATAAAGAGGATTTGTTACCCTTTTTCACGTACGTAACAATTTATGGAAATGTTTTTGTATTTATGGTTGAATATACAATTTTCCGTAAAAAATGCGGGTTAACTTTTTCAAAATTGCGGTGAGACTTTGATTTAATTTAATTTGGTAGAATTTAAAGCTCCAAATAGTATATTTCTATTGAAATTTATAATTTTTGGAAGGCCATAATATCTTCTGTATTTTTTAACGCATAAATTGTATTGTATTTTGTATTGTATTGTATTTTATTTTGACTAAGCAGGGACACACATAAGCAATAGACACATTGCACTGATTTTGTATGCACCACAAAACAAGACTAGTAGTAATAATATGAAATACATTAAACCAAAAAGTCAGCCCACCAACCGCTTTTATCCCATTAGGATTCGCGACTCCCATGGAAGATAAGCGATCGGCACCCTAAAACAAATTGGCTGAAGTATTTCAAGATTTGCAAAAAATAAATACATACAAACATAATAATTAAGGAATATTATAGAAAGAAGTAAAAATATTATATCACATTATAAAAAGGAATATTTCCAAAAAGCTCATGTAAAAAGTTACAATCACGCATGCGACAATAAAATAGCTTTTTGTTAAGTTCACACAAATCTGTATTTACACTATTCCAAAGTCTAATACTTTGCCTTAAAGCAGAAAAGTTTGAACGATTCAGAGACTTAGTAGGAAGTTCATACTCATAACGATTATTTTGCAGACGTTGAGATCTTCTGAGATTATGGTTTGCAGTCAAATAGAAATAGTCATGGGGCGGAATCCTAAACTCATGGTGATAAGAATAAATGAGCCTTGTTCGATAACTTGCTGCAGTTAATCCTATTGAAGGAATTCCACTTAGATGTTGTAGGTGTTCATATGAATTGACATAGTTTTTGAAAATCATTTGGAGTCCAGATCTAAGAGCTTTATCTAACAAAAGTCTGTCTTTTTGGAACACTGGGTAATAAACTGCAAGTCCATATGCCATTGATGGAAAGATTGTACTAAAAAATATTTGATTAAGAATTTTGGAACTAACATTTTTACCTAACAGTTTAGTTAAGGCACCTCTAGTAGATTTACGTAATGCCACATTTTTAATTTCCACATGTTTGCTCCAAGACAAATGCTCTATCTACAGTTAATCCCAAATATTTATAATTTTTTAACCCTCTATCAATTTATATGATTACTGAGCTTTTCAGTATCAACATATAAAAAAGTATTTTGATTTCCCACTGAAAGAATAATGTATTTAGTTTTAGACGTGCTGACAGTTAGAAAGCAATCTGAATAAAATAGGTATTTATTAAATTGATGTCAATTCATACGAACACCTACAACATCTAATTTGAATTCCTTCTATAGGATTAACTGCAGCAAGTTATTGAACAAGGCTAATTTATTCTTATCACCATGAGTTTCGAATTCTGCCACATAACTATTTCTATTTGACTGCAACCCATAATCTCAAAAAATCTCAACGTCTGCAAAATAATCGTCATGAATATGAAGTTCCTACTAAGACTCTGAATCGATCAAACTTTTCTGCTTTAAGGCAATGTATTAGACTTTGGAATAGTGTAAATACAGATTTGTGTGAACTTAACAAAAAACTATTTTATTGTCGCATACGTGATTGTAATTTTGTGCATGATCTTTTTGGAAATATTCATTTTTATAATGTGATAAAACCTTTTTACTACTTTATATAATATTCCTTAATTATTATGTTTATATGTATTTATTTTTTGCAAATCTGGAAATACTTCAGCCAATTTGTTTTAGGGTGCCGATCGCTTATCTTCCATGGAAGTCGCAAATTCTAATGGGACAAAAGCGGTTGGTGGACTGACTTTTGGTTTAATGAATTTATGTTATTACTAGTCTTTTGTTTCTTGGTGCAGACAAAATCAGTGCAATGTGTCTATTGCTTATATGTGTCCCTGCTTAGACGAAATAAAATACAATACAATACAAAATACAATACAATTTATCGTTAAAAAATACAGAAGATATTATGGCCTTCCAAAAATTATAAATTTCAATAGAAATATACTATTTTGGAGCTTTAAATTCTACCAAATTAAATTAATCAAAGTCTCACCGCAATTTTGAAAAAGTTAACCGCATTTTTTACGGAAAATTGTATATTCAACAGTAAATAAAAACATTTCCATAAATTGTTACGTACGTAAAAAAGGGTAACAAATCCTCTTTTATTGGAAGTGGTGGGTTTGACTTATAGGCACCCAGTTATCGACTTTACAAATTAACTGTCTGTAAAAGAAAATACTGGTTGCTATATGGTAACAATTATTAAATGCGAAATTATTAAACTATAATAAATAAAATAAAATATAGCAGGACCCACCAGTATCACCAATACAGCTGAAGGTACTGACGCCGGAAGCAATCTTTCTAACTCTTTCTTAAGATCTAGAGTAAGAGTCACTTCCTGTGTAGGGGAAGGACTAACTTTCCCTAATAAATAATGAAAGTTGCATATTTCTAAGAGTTAAAAAAACTTCGTTGGAATCTGACTTTTAATATCAATTATTTCACCTACTGCCAATAATATAATAAATTTGCACTTTATTTTCGCATAGGTAGTATTTGCTTTTTTAACACTTAATTTTTTATGGATATTTCTGTATTTCAGAGATCTCGCGAGATATTTATATTTCTGTATTTCACGCGATCGCAAATCTCTATTTTCCTTCTTAAGAAAGTGTCGGGGAACCTGATAGGATTCTACCTTGTTGTTCCTCAGAGATGCGAGCCAAGTTTCAGGTCAATACTTCTGTTTTGTTATGCCTTTTTATTTTGGTTTCGTTGCCGTTTTTGTGACGAACGCTTTTTTTGGCGCTACCTAACAATTGAATAGACCCTGTTTTATATATCTTTGAGCTCTTGTCGATCATATTTAACTCGATGTACTTTGATGCTTTCTATCTATGTACCTTTTTTATTTTTTTATTAAAGTGTAGGACTATGGGTATTGAACTAAACTTTTGTGGGTATTTAAGCTGTTGTTACAAAAAACTGGTAGCTACCACCAAAAAAAATAAACGTATATTTATAACTGTCAGACATAATGGTAATACAAAAAAAATTAGTTTGATTAAAGGCTTAATAAAAAATTTCCTTAATAACATAAATTAAACATTCCAGAAAAGGTCATTTTTCAGGTATAAATATGCCATAGACCTACCCAGGGTTTCATTTTGGGAGGGGCAGGGCCGGATTGTAGCACAGAAAAAAATTTCAAAGAGGTGGGGGGTTCCGCCCCTCTTCCTTCCCCTCTGAAATTTTTTGAAAACGTTAAAAAAGCAGGGATAAACATGATAAAGCTGTATAATACATTGTTTTTGGCCTAATAACGTATTATCTATGGTTTTTACCTGTAAAAACATGTTTTCTTAGTTAAAATTACATTAGCACACATTGGCAGAGCTTGGATTTCACAAAAAAGGAATTAATATACCTTTCAGACCATACATGGGCAAGTTGGTCTGGAGTGCGGGGGGTTAAACCCCAAATTAGGGAGGGGGTTAAAATCCGAGAAACGCAAAATACCCATATCGTTTTTTTTCTGGAGTGCATTTTACCCATATAGTTTTTCGATTTTGAATGAAAAATAGGTAAAAAACGCTAATTTTATGTCAAAAAAGCCCTTTTTATTGCATTTTTGAGCTTTTTATTGCTTAAAACATTCATTTTGACCCCAAAACTTAAGTTTGGAGGCAGTTAGAAGTCATTTTAAAGACATTTTTTTCTTCATTTTTCCAAAATTGGGGGGTTAACTTTTTCTCCCCCCCCACTTCTGAGTGTGGGGGGGGGTTCACCCCCCAACCCCCCCCCCTCGTGCCCATGTATGTTTCACCCCCTTGGCTACATCCATATTGGAAACCAAAGCACATGAGCAGGATTCCAACTCCATGTTTTTTAGGGTACCCACCTATCTATATGAAAAAAATCTGAGCCAATGCTTAATAGGCGGCTAGAAAATATACGAGGGGGACTGGGGAGCCATACATGGGCAAGTTGGTCTGGAGTGGGGGGTTAAACCCCAAATTAGGGAGGGGGTTAAAATCCGAGAAACGCAAAATACCCATATCATTGTTTTTTCTGGAGTGCATTTTACCCGTATCGTTTTTTGATTTTGAAAGAAAAATAGGTAAAAAAACGCTAAAGAAAACGCTAAAAAACGCTCAAAACCCTTTTTATTGCATTTTTGAGCTTTTTATTGCTTAAAACATTAATTTTGACCTCAAAACTTAAGTTTGGAGGCAGTAAGAAGTCATTGTAAAGACATTTTTTTCTTCAATTTTCAAAAATTGGGGGGGAGTGGTTAAAATGGGTGTTTTTGGTCGGGTCCGCTAGGAGGAGGTCTACTTCTGGGCGGAAGGCCAAAATTTTTTAGGGGGGAGGGTTCCGGACCCCCCTGGCTTTTTAACAGGGGCTGAACCCAGGTGCGAGATTTCAAATTTAGGGGGGGTCAGGAGGGGGGTCCAATTTTTAACAAAATTTTGTTAACTCAATAATTTAAGTGTTTTTAGGTCTAATATTGAATTTTATGTACTCAAACAGCTTAAGTAGGCCTAAAAAGTGTGTTTAAACACTGTTTTTAACTAAAAAACTGTGTTTTTGACAGTAAATAAAAAATATACTTCCAAATTGATCGGGAGGAGGAAGGGGTCAGCATAGGTGAGCAGCCTCTCGAATTTTTTTTGGGAGGGTCAAATTTTAGGGGGGTGTCTGACAAGACCCAAATTTTGAGAGGGGGTGTGGTGTACCCAATATTTCCGAGCTGCCTTAAAATGGGCTTAAAACGCATAAAAAAGCGTAAAACAAGCTTATAAATGCTTTAAAACTGTAAAATTAAATTAAGACCTTATTGCAACTTATAAAATTTATTTTTTAATTCTTTTAATAATAATGTGTTTATATATTCTTTCTTATAATTAGATTAGAAATCATAGTTTTTTTAATACTTACGCAGACCTGTGCACGGTCTGGAAATTTCCCCCTTTTTTATTGAAGGATTTTCCCCCCATTTTATTGCCCCTCCCCCGCCAAAAATGAAAAAGTACCCTAAAATTATGACGCCATTTTTGACCTATGATGACGCCATTATCGAGAGTTTTTTGCAGTTTTTAGCCTATTTCAATGCAGTGGCGTGCCCAGGATTTCATTTCGGGGGGCGGTCTGGGGGTGTACATACTAACCCTGAGGGGGGGTCTGGGGGCGGCAGCCCCCCAGAAATGGGGGGTCTGGGGGCGAGAGGCCCCCAGCGGTGTCAAGGGGCAGAGCCTCTTGTCAGGGGTGGTCCGGGGGCAGAATGCCCCCCCGGGGAGAAAATTTTTAATTAAGGCGCTAAAATACACTAGAAATTTTAATTCCAGGGGTGATAATTAAAACAAAATTTAAGGTTTTTATTTTATACATTTAAAACGTGTATTTAAAACGTTAATAAAAGGTTAATAGTGTTTATAGTAGATTTATTTAACATTGAACTATTGAGGGGCAAAATCGATTTGAAATCGAAAATCTAGGATAAATTGTCAATTTAAACTACGAAGTAGGGGAAAATTTGGTTTTTTGACTATTAATATGCTTTTGGAAGGCATCAGGAAAGTTTCTGTATTAATATTTAAGAAAAAAAAATTTCTCTCCCAAAATTCAAAAAACGTAAGGGTCCCCCCTTACAAAAAAATCCGGCTTCGCCGGATTTGGGGGGGGGGGGGCGCCCCCCCCCCCGGGCACGCCACTGCTTGATAAGTATTTAAATGTAATGGGTATTAACCATAGGTAAAAATAATAAACACTCCGCGCAAAGCGGAGTGTTTATTATTTTTAGTCTTTTTGTAACGCGGAAAATTTTTTAGTCCTTTTATAACGCTTAAAAATTTTTCTCCAGGAGGCGAATTTAGGGGGGGTGTCCCCGGGTACCCCAAATTTAGGATTTAGGGGGGGGGGGGGTGTCAGCAAAATTCTAAATTTTTGGGGTAATACACTCCCAACCCCCCCCCCCCTGCCCACCTATGGGGGTCAGTCTCGCTAGGGGGGTGGTTAGGCTAAACCGCTCTCTGAGTTTTGGGGAGGAGAGGGGGCTGGATTTTTTTGTTTTGGGGGGGGTCCAAAAATTTTGGCTTTAGGGGGGGGGGGGTGCATCTCTCTGTTCCCCCCCCAAAAACACCTATGGGGGTTAACCTTTTTCCCCCCACTTTAAGTGGGGGGTTAAACTCCTCTTCTCAGAATCCCCCAACCCCCCCCCCCCCCCCTTGCCCATGTATGGGGGAGGTACATAAGTCAACCAATATAATTGTATGTTTTGCTTTTGTGAGCAATACGTAACTGAACGAAGAAC
>JASAMX010011703.1:0-20039 GCA_030248175.1 Microlaimidae sp. YZB2_3 | reverse complement strand
AAGGCAGAAATATCACTATTATAAAGTGAACATTCATTATATTATTGTAAGAATTGAAATAATTGATATTAAAAATCAAATTGCAATGAAATTTTTTTAAAACCCTTAAAAATATTTACTGCACACTATTTATTAAAAAAAAAACTTCCAATAGAGAGACACCGTTACCCTTTTTCACGTATGTAAAAATTAAATTGAATACTGTTGTATTTATGGTTTAATATACAATTTTCCGTGAAAAATGGGGGTTAATTTCGGTGAAACTTCGATTTAATTTAATTTGGTAAAATTTAAAGCTCCAAATAGTATATTTCAATTGAAATTTATAATTTTTGGAAGGCCATAATATCTTTTGTATTTTTTAACGCATAAATAGTTTGGTCGTGCGTCGTGCGTTTTATTTATTTTTTTCAGAAGGGTGGTTTATAAATCGCTTTTAGAGCTTCATCTCCCATGGTAGCAGGCGTAGTGGGTAAGCGCGTATTTTGAAAGGTGCCAAGGAATTTTTGAAAGGTCCCAAGGTAATTTTTGCTCTTTATTGCAAATGAATGTTTGTTTACAACTGAACGCTCTGCAATAAAAACTGGCAGAGAGCATAGGTGGGCAGGGGGGGGTTGGGGGGGGGTTATACCCCCCAAAATTTCGGATTTTGCTGACACCCCCCCTTAAATTTGGGGTAGTCGGGGACATCCCCCCCCCAAATTCACCTCCCAAAGAAAAATTTTTAAGTGTTATAAAAGGACTAAAAAATTTTTCCGCGCTTCGCGCGGAGTGTTTATTACCTTATTTCCCCGTTCATTACCTTTTATTACCTTTAAATTCCCCCGCTACGCGGGCAGTTTAAATTTCCCCGCTACGCGGGCAGTTTAAATTTCCCCGCTACGCGGGCAGTTTAAATTGGCAATTTATCTTAGTTTTTCAATTGCAAATCGATTATCCCATTCAGTAGTTAAGGCATACATGTTTAATAAAACTACTATAAACACTATTATCCTTTTTTTAACGTTTTAAACACATGTTATAAATGTATAGTATAGCTATAAAAAACCTTAAATTTTGTAATTAGTATCATTTGGAATTAAAATTTCTAGTGTATTTTAGCGCCTCAAATTATAAATTTTCTCCTCCAGGGGGGCATTGTTCCCCCCGAACCCCCCTGACTGAATTTTTAAGATCACAGAAAATTATGTAGAAATTAGGTAAAAAAACAAAAGTAAAATGTATGTTCACGCGATCACCAGGAGACGATTTTTAAGCCGTTTTTAGTATATATTTTAAAAAAATTTCGCCTCCGGCGGCTAAGGGGACATCCCCCCAGACCCCCCACCCAACCGACGCTTCGCGTCGGCTGGCGCCGCTACGCGGCGCAGGCGGCAGCGCTTCGCGCCGCTTCGACAACACTTTTTCTTCCCCCAGACCGACGCCCCTGAAATGAAATCCTGACTGCGCCATTGCACATTATTATTAAAAGAATTAAGAAAATAAAATTTATAAGTTGCAATAAGGTCTTATTTTAATCTTACACAGTTTTAAAGCATTTATAAGCTTGTTTTACGTTTTTTTACGCGTTTTAAGCTCATTTTAAGGCAGCACGGAAATATTGGGTACACCTCCCCTCAAAATTTGGGTCTTGCTGGACACCCCCCCTAAAATTTGACCCCCCCCCCCAAAATCCGAGAGGCTGCCCACCTATGAGCAGTGGCATAGTCGGTAAGCGCGTCGTCAAATTTTTTGAAAGGTCCCAAGGTAATTTTTGCTCTGTATTGCAATTGGTTTACTACTGAACGCTCTGCAATAAAAACTGTCCGGAGAGACCTTAATTTTTGGGTATTTTTTCATTTTTGGGTGGGGAGAGGGCAATAAAACGGGGGGAGAGGCAAATTCCCCAATAAAGCATGGAGGCATTCCCAGATTGTGCACTGTTTAAGTTTAAGTCTTGTATTCACAGAAACGGTAAAATAGCTAAATGTTTTCACTTTTTGTCTAAAACTTGCTTTAATTGGTCTCGTATTTCTTAATAGTAATTGACGATGTTGCAACAAAGGATTAATGTGGGCCACCAACCAGTAGACAAAATCTATTTTTGATTGGCAGGCATTAACTCGGAAATTATATTTTGGTATTTTATAGTATTTCAGTGCTGTAAATATCTACCTGTTCTGAACTGTCTGATTTATTTGCGGAGTCGTTGTGAGACGACTCCTGCTCCTCTCTGAGCGGATCTTCTGTTATGGTCTCTAGAGATGAACTGGCGCTACCCGAGGCACCGCCATCGATGGCGTGCAGACTGTCTTCCAAGGCCTTCTTCTCCGCCAGCAGACTTTTGTACGCCCGAATCACATCTGAACCATGGTTTATATTGATAATCACTTACTTACATTACAGTAGCGTAGCCGGGGGCGGGACGCCCCCCCCACCCCCTCCCCCCAAAATCCGGCGAAGCCGGATTTTTTTCGTAAGGGGGTTCCTTACGATTTTTTAATTTTGCCAGAAAAAAATTTTTTTCTTTAAAAATAAATTCATAAACATTCCTAATGCGTTCCAAAACCATAAAAATAGGGTAGTGCATTTAATTTCGGCACTTTTCCCAATTGGGCATTTTTGATTTTGGACTATTATCTTTGGTAATCCTGGACGGAATACGACGTTTGATAGCTCAAATGAGAGCTAATTATATGTAGATGACTGTCGTGAGCTTTTTATTTGTTATGTTATGATATTTTCATGTGAAATTGTGTGATTTATAAAAAATAAAATTTGTTACTCGTTTTTAGAACATGGGCATTTCATGGTTACACAATAAATTAGTTTAAAAATTAAACTGTCCTGGTAAAATTTAGTCTATTTTTCGAATTTTTAATCCCCGTGGTTCTACGTTGCGTCTGTGGTGAGCAATCGTTATAAAATAAAATAGTGTAATTTCGGCACTCATATGCTGTAGATAAAAACGGATTGAATTAAGTGGTCGGATGTTAAATTGTATTTGTAAATAGTTAAAAGACAACGTTAAAATGTGTAGGAGTCATAGCACTGCATTTAAACTCGATTAAGAGGGTCCTTTTAAAAAGTGCCGAAATTAAATGCACTTTTTTCCCAAATTTTGCTCATTTTGATACCATTTGGCATTTTAGCTGTAACTTTTTGCCAGTTACACGTTGAACAACAAGTAGAAGCTTAAATTAAAGAAAACTGTCTGGTGATAATGATAGGCTTTTAAATTTTTGAAAATGATGATTTTTTCACTGAGAAACAATCGATTGTTTGTAAAGTGCCAAAATTAAATGCACTTATTTAATTTCGGCAGTTTTCCATTTTTTAAAAACTGATTTAATTAAGTAAAAAATATACTTTCGTACAGTGAAACTTCTGTGACGCAACGCAGTATCGTGAAAGCTTCAAAATGAACTATCAAACATGAAAATCGGGCCATACAGTAAAAAGTTACATTGGAAAAACAAAAAAGTGCCGAAATTAAATGCACTACCCTACACAAAAAAACTGAAATTTTTCCCGCTTCGCTGGAGGTTTAATTTGATAATTTATATTAGTTTTCTAATTTCAATGGATTTTACCATGCAATACATAGCTAAGGCATATGCCTTTGCCTTAGATATTGAATTCAATACTATGTACATGTTAAACCTCATGTATTATATATTAGATTTTGGTAATGGCTGTTTTAAACCTTTAACAACGGCTTTTATAATTGTGGGGTAGTCCGGCTCTCTTCACCGTTCATCTCCGCACCCTTTCTTGGCGAAGTGTAGCATTTTGTATAGGTTTCCTTTTTTACTTTTCGAATATTGTCTTCTAAAAATTTAATACAAATCTTAGTGCATTCTTAGTGATATTTTGTGTTATTATAACTTCAACCATACTCATGCGCAAAATTTAAAGACATCAGGCAATAGATAGTTTTGTTATAAATACAATTTCATGGATTCCGGAAATTTCGTCTTCTACATCTCGTCTTTCAACATCTCGTCTTCTACATCTCGTCTTTGGAAAACTCGTCTTTTAAACATCTCGTCTTCAGAAAACTCGTCTTTTGAATGCGATTTTGTAAACGTACTTTCAAAAATGCGAGTTTCGACCCCAATGATAAAATTTTCTTTGATTTTTGGGTTTTGCTTAGGCTTAGAGAAAAAAATAAGATTTTTACTATTCAGTTTCAAAGGCATCATTAAATCCAAATTTACAATGATAAAGTTTTGCTTGATTTTTAGGTTTTGCTTAGGCTTAGGTTTTCAGTTTTTTGAATAAATCATTTAATAAAAGTTTATCATGATAAAATTTTTTAATGATTTTTGGCTTTTGCTTAGGCTTAGGTAAAAAAGGTTTTCAATGCATTGTTTTAGTCTAAAAATAAGGGAAACTTGTCCTTTGAAAAGTGCGTTTACAAAATCGCATCCAAAAGACGAGTTTTCCGAAAACGAGATGTTTAAAAGACGAGTTTTCCGAAGACGAGATGTAGAAGACGAGATGTTGAAAGACGAGATGTAGAAGACGAAAATTCCGGGAACCCAATTTCATTGCCAGATTAATTTTGAAGATTAGACAAAATTGTATAGAAATTAGGTAAAAAACCAAAAGTAAAATGTGTTTATGTTTACGTGTTGGCCGACGCTTCGAGTCGGCTGGTGCCAATACGCAGCGCAGGCAGCGGCGCGGCGCGTCGGGTCGCTTATGTGACAATTTGTTTCCCCACCCCCGAAATAAAATCCTGGCTAAACCACTGTTACATTACATAAAATGTTAATAAAATTTTATTTAAAGAAAATCTCTACATAAAAGTATTTTATAATATAGGTAATATTTACATATAAACATTATAACTATAATAAAATATTTCAGTGGCTAAGTTACTTGTTTGGAATGAGCGAATTTGAAATTTCCAGAAATTTTAAGGATAAAAATTGAATTATTTGTTAAATGAGCAAGCCAATGGCAACGGGAGAGTTGAAGAGGTGGGGGTGTTGTGATTATCCTTTTGTCAAATTTTGAAGAAAAAAAAAGTTTAACCTCCACTCCGAAATGGATCGGAAAAAATAATTTATCAACACATTTTGGAAAATTGAAGAATGTTTTTTATGATTTTTAGTTCTAAACACCTTCCAATTACGTCTTGAAATCCAAACAAGTGTTTTAGTTTTTAAGTGCTTTTTTAACGTAAAATAAGGGGTTTTATTCGTTTAAAGCAAATACTATATGGGTAAAACGCACTTCAGAAAATACGATGATGTGGTGGAAAGGAGAAAACAGTATGCAAGGTCTGGAAAAATGCCCCCTTCGTTATTAGTGGCTGTGCCCCCGCCTCCCCCGCCCAAAAATCAAAAAGCGCTTAAAAATTATGGCGACATTTCATTGTTACTTATAACGTCATTTTCCCTAAATTTTTGCAGGTTTTAGCGTATTTCAAAGCTTTTAGAGCAATTTTAGACATATTTTTAGTTAAATTTCGCTTTTGTGCTCCCTTTTTTCTTTCTTTTCTGCTTTCCTCCCCGTTGTATTGACCTTCTTTCCAAAACAATATTGCCCCCTGCCCTTCCATTCCATTTTAAAATTGCCTTCCTTCCCCCACCAGGAGGTGGGCAGTGCACAGGTCTGGCGGAAAATTTGTTTTGTGGATTTTTTTACTAAATCCGTATTTAAGCCACTTTTTTATTTAAGAACGTCTTGGCACTAAAACGGGGGCCGCTAATATGGCGGGGGAGAGCATTTCCGGATCGTGCACAGCTTTTAGTACTGTTTTACAATTTTAAAAAACTAACGCACCTCTTAATTTTTTTTCATATGCTTCAATTTGCTTCTGCTGGGATTCTACCGTTTTTAAAAGCTCCGATCGACTTCCCATTATAATATTACGTGTGCGTTGTTCATTTTAAATAGCGTATGTCATACTAACTGCGCTGTTTGTACCAAACCAATGCCACCAAACCAATGCCTAAAACTTATTTTCAAACATTCATAAATAAAGACAAAAAATTTAGTTTAAAATAACAACATCAAAAATTTAATAAAAAAATCTGCGCTATTTTTTTATAAAATAAACATTTTGAGTTTTGTTTCATTTTTAAGATTGATAAAATCCTATCATCCAATAAACTCGATCAATTTCACGATTTAAAAGTAATATATAAATGCCTATAAAACATCTAGACCTTTAAGCGGAACTTAAACCTCATTTTAGGTTATTTTGGGGGTTTAAATTTTCCGTAAGGAATATTATTATTTCATGTGTACGGTACATGTGTATTTCATGTGTACGGTACTAAACGTGTACCAAAAATCGATTGGAAATTTTTACACTACAAATACTAAATAAAAACATGTTTATAGGTCAATTTTGACCTGAATATCTCGTTTTTAAAATTTAAAAAATTATTGAAACACGATTTTTGATAATATGGGGTAAAATATAGGCAAAAATGACAATATTTTGGGTACACAATTTTTACTGTTAAGAAAAAAATTTAATTAACCGCTAAATTAAAATAAAAACTTAGTTTTAACATTGCTGGAAGTCCGGAGAATCTAAAAATTTACAAAAAATTATAAATTTGATAGTCACATGGACCACCGAAAATATGGACAACAAATTTGTTTTTGTTTAAAAAGCTAATTTAGACTTATTTTTAATCAGATTTATTCTTTCTAAGCCTAAGAAAAGCCTAAAAATCAAGCTAAATTGTATTATGAGGCATTTTTATTAATTTATCCTATTTTTTATGTCTTAATTTTTTTCACGACTGAATTTTGATACATTTTTAAGCGGTTGCTGTACAAAATTGGTGAAGACCAGAAAAAAGTAAAAATATTTTTAGAACCACCAGACTCTCGGTGGTTACCCTGGGTAAATCAAATTTTGAATTCTAGGAAGGGGGTCCCAGGGAAGTCCGGACCCCCGTAGCTTTTTAGGGGGGTCTACCAGGGTGCGAAATTTTGAAATATAGAGGGGGGTCAGGTGGGGTCTGGTGTCCAAAGCAAAACAGTTTTAAACTATAATAACTTTAATAATTGTTCTTTGTATAGGATAATACTACATTTTATTGAATAAAAAGCCATATTCATGTATAAAAAGGGTGTAAAAGCATGAATATGTGATGAAAATTCATGTTTTTGGAAGAAAATTTAGTAGAAAAAAGGTACCTAAAATTTTCCCCAGGAGGGAGGGGGGGTCAGATTTCAAAATCTAGAGGGGGGTCAGGGGTAAAAAATTTGAAAATTTAAGGAGAGGGGGGGGGCCTAGATTTTCGTCTAGGGGAGGTGTCCCAAAATCTCAAGGCTAGGGGGGTGGACCTCACCCTGCCCCCCCCTCTTTCTCACCTATGAGTAGAACTTATTTTATATTACAACAATCAAATCAGTCTTAATGTTTTAATTGCTCTCCCCTTTTAAATTTATGTTACTTTGTCTGTTTTGTAATCTTTGAACAGCTGGGCCCCCTTTTAGGTCAGACCTGTGCAATGCCCCCCCGGGTTAAAACGGGGGGGGAATTCCAGAATGGGGGGCAACTTTTTTGAAACGGGGGGGGGTTGCAATAAAACGGGGGGGGCAAGCAGGGGGAAAGAAAAAAAAAGAGAAAAAAAGAAGGGAAAAGGGGAAAAAAGGGACAAAAAAAGCGAAAAAAAGGTAAAAATAGGTCTAAAATGGCTTAAAATACATTGAAACAGGCTAAAAACTGCAAAAAATTTGCGATGCTGGTGTCATCATAGGTCAAAAATGGCGTCATAATTTTAGGGTACCTTTTCATTTTTTGGTGGGGGGGGGGGGGGCGCAAATCCTCCAATAAAACGGGGGAGGCATTTCCAAACCGTCCACATGTCTGTTAGGTTGCTAGTAAGATTAAAAATTTAAGGGTTAGGACAAGTAACTTAAAAACATTTTCTGGCGCTTTGCGTTGCTTAGCGGTATGTTTTGGGGTGTGTAAAAAAATTTTTCTTTGTTTAAAGGACTTATTTATATTGAATAATAGAAAAAATAGTGAAGTGCTTGGCATAAGTAAGTAAATAAACACTCCGCACGAAGGGCAAAAATTTTATTCAAAGTCCTTTTTAACGTTTAAGATTTGGACCCTCCTAGACCCCACCTGCCACTTTCCAAAATTTTGTTTGTTCCAAAATCTTGGCTACGTCCATGAAACCAGGGTTGTAGATTATAGACTAGTTCGGAATAAGGGTTTTTTAGTGTTAGAAAGAGGGTACAATATTAACTAGCGCCAATCATATGTAGAGGGAAAATTGAGAAAAAGCAAGCGACTAGTACATTTTACAGTTTAAAATATTTCAAATATTTATTGGTTCAAAATCTCAACCCCTTCTCTTCAAAATTTCTTAAATACTTTTTAAATATTGCAAAAGCAAAAGCAGTTTTTGGGGATTTTTAGTTTTTTGCCGCTTCACGGCACTGCTGGAGCGCTTGGTTTCCAGTTTTTTAATGTTTCAATTACAGAAAATGTTTAATTTAAAAGTTTGGAATGGGCTTCTTAAAATTAATTTTTAAATTTTGAATAGTTTTACAAGCAAAACATAAAAAAAACCTATGTAGGTTTAAATCTAGTTTAAAAGCACAAATTTTGTCTTTATTTTTACTAATTCGAAATCACTGTTCAGGAAAATACTATTTTAGTGGTGATTTTAAAGTATTGTGATGTTTAATTAAAAAACAAAAATTTATTTAGCACAAACTGATATATTACAGCACTTCAATGTAGTGAAACATATCATTGTGTAGCAATTTTTATGAAGTATAGGTTTAAACTTAAGAAATTAAGAAAGCTAAGATTTTTTCAAATTTTATTTTTTCTTTTTGTACCCTCTATTGTACAGTAAAAGACGCTTATTCCGAACTAGTCTATAGTTCTCTAATCAACTCAATACTGTTCTGAAGAATACCATAATTATCTATTATACTCTACGTCAGTCATCATCAAAGTTTATAGATGGTTTTAGGTCCGATTATGGAGCAAAATTTGCTAAATTGTAAAGTGTTTTTAGACCTAAAATTAAATTTGTTAAGCTAACAAAATATAGATTTTTAGGCCTTAAATGTGTATAAAAGTACCTTTACCAAAAAAACGTGTCTTTGACAATAAAATTAGCCAAACGGTAAATATAAGACCAAAAATATTATGGGGTGTCTATAAGATTTAAATGCCTATATAAATGAAACAATTTAAAGCTACCTAAACTTTTTTTTTACTTTTTTTGTCTCAATTTATCAATTACATCCCCAGCAATCACAACCATGTAAAGTTTGCTAAAAACGTTGTTAAACGGTTGTTTTATATTCTTGAAATAAACTATACTGTTTATGATGCTTACGTGAGTGTACTTACGTCTTATTATTTTTATTTTAGGCTGAAATAGAGGTGCCAGAAATCGAGTGGTGGGACTCCGTTGTTATTCCCAAAGGAACACCTGGGTAACTTTTGCAAGCTTCTTTAAGAAAAGTGCACTCAAAAAATTTTCAGAGGTTGTCTGTCTCCAATAATACAATTCTAGAAAATTAAACAAATAATACAATTCTAGAAAAATCATCCCCATCCCATGCCCAAGGTGGCCCAGAAAAAGTAATGTAATGAGCCCAATAATGGCTTAAACACTAAGGTCTCTCCAATTTAGGAAACCGCCATTTATAATCTATATCTAATCTATAGTAATATTTATAATCTATAAAGAAACCGCCATTTATAATCTATATCTAATCTATAGTATATTAAGGTTGGTTAATTTAGTTGTTTTTTTTTGTTATTTTAAATACGCTTTTAATTATAACGCTGTTATACAGTGGCGTAGCACAACTATAATAATGACAACAAAGATACAAAAAGCTGTATATAAATACTGTATTTGACTGGTACCTCCTAGCTATTGAAATACGCATAAATATAATAGCAGAAATAAAAAATAAACAAAAGTGCCTACCCATCCATCACATCAACAATAAACATCAATATACAAAAAAGTTGCCAGCATTATAATTCCTATGTCCTAGCTGTTGGAAACATCGCTTGGTACTTAAAAGTTTTTTCCTTGGTTTCTTAGATTTGTTTTGGGCAATACTTATATCCTGATAACCTTTGTAAAAATAAACACTTTGTTAGCAATCTACAAAAATTGTTGTGAGCAGTGTCAGCCATACATGAGCAAGTTGGTCTGGAGTGGGAGGGGTTAAACCCCAAATTAGGGCGAGGGTTAAAATCCCAGAAATGCAAAATATGCATATCGTTTTTTTCTGGAGTGCATTTTACCCATATCGTTTTTCGATTTTGAAGGAAAAATAGGTAAAAAACGCTAATTTTAGGTCAAAAAGTCCTTTTTATTGCATTTTTGAGCTTTTTATTGCTTAAAACTTTTATTTTGACCTCAAAACTTAAGTTTGGAGGCAGTTAGAAGTCATTTTAAAGACTTTTTTTCTTCATTTTTCCAAAATTGGGGGGTTAACCTTTTCTCCCCCCCACTTCTGAGTGGGGGGTTAAACCCCCTTCTCAGAATTTGGGGGGGTTAACCTCCCAAACCCCCACCCCGTGCCCATGTATGGTGTCAGCCATACATGGGCATAGGGGGAGGGGTAGCCTAGCTTTGAAATTTTGGACCCCCCCAAAAATCTAAGCCCCCCCCTCCCCCCAAAATTTTTAAATTTTGACACCTTACCCCACTCTGGAATTCTAAATTGACGCCTTCCCCCCCCTTTCTGAGCCAAATTTTGGGTATAAATTTAAAAATTTACTGTCACAAACATGGTTTTGTAGGAAAAAAACGTATTTTTGTTTAGTTTTTATACATAAATAGCCTATTTTAGTATATAAAACTCCATATTAGTGCTAAAACACTTACACAAAAATGATTTAAGGTGACTTTGTTTTGAAACTGGACCCCCCTGACCGCTCTCTAGATTTCAAACTGGTCTACACTGGGTCGACCCCCCTAAAGCTAGGGGGGTACGCCCCCCCTCCTTGACCCCCCTCCTAGCTTTCAAAGGACCATTCACCCGAGCCCGGGGTAGCCACCCCCCTAGCTTGCCGATCTATGCTCATGTATGGTGTCACCGTGTAATGTTTTTATGTTGTATTATTGTATTTCCATTTACCTTGTAGGTTTATCTTACGAAAAAAGAAAGGAAGAAGTTGCAAAGGTCCTCAAAAAAAGAAGCGCAAAAAGAAAAGACAGAAAAAATATCTCTCAGACTATTACCACCTCCTGAACCTAAAGGTATATTTCATGCAGTTTGATTATGTATCTAAAAGTATTGTTTTTATACTTTTTAATTTCTAAAGTTATAATTTTTAGGTTGATTATCTACAACCATAATCTGTTTAAAACAATGCACAGAGAATAGTATAAATTTTTTTTGGGGGAAAGTATAAATTTTTTGTCTTAAAGTCTGTACTTTTATTAATCTTGCCAACTCAAAAGAAATTCGCTTTCTTTCCTAGACTCCTGAGCTATGTCCAAGTTTTCACCAAACCACATTATTATGTTTTATTTGTATTATAATAATATAAATTATTTTAGTACTTTTATTTTTAATAATTGAAGTGTAATGCCAGGAATTTTGTTTTTGAAAAAAATTATGTAAAATAAATTTATTTTCAAAATAAGCTTCAAAGTAAGCCCCAGAGTCACAATTCAAATAAAAAAACACATCTAAATAGCATGAATCATAACAATTTGATATTTGACGTTTATATGCCAACATTTCAAGTGCCATAGATGTCCCAAATTGTTTACATTATTTTTTTATTATATAAAAATAATATTTTGACAATAAGAGCCGTAAGCTTCACCTGGGGAAAAATCAATAATATTATTTTTTTAAATATACAGCCATTTTTAATGCCGCTTTTTGATGTTTAAAATGAAATTTTAAAAAGGTATTATTCCAGCTCATTGTTTAATAAATTTAACATGTACTTTTTCTATTTTAGATTAAGAAAAGTTATCAAAACAACAACAAACCAAGCACCAGAGCATCTCATAAAGAAAAACTTATTGTGAAAACAAAAAAATCAAATGGATTAGGATGGCTCTACAAAATAAAGAAATTTAATTAAATTTACAGTTGCAAAAACATGTTTTTAATATTTAAGCATTACAAATTGATGAAATTTACCTAATAAAAAAGAAAAAAATAATATTTTTTAATCAAAAAATAAAATTAAAATAACATGAAAAAACAAAACTTTTGTATACTTAAAATTGTATGTAACTAAAAAAAACATTTAAGTTGTTTTGACTTTTTTTTTATTATTTAAGTTTCAAGGATTCCTAAAATTGTTTAAATTATTTTAATTTCATTAAGAATACCTGAAATTGGATAATTCTCCCTGTTCTTTATTATTCTAATTTTTAATGAGGAAAAAGTGCACCTAAAACATTGATTTTAACCCAATTGTGTTTCAAATTCATTGAAAACATTTTACTAAAAGTTTGATTAAAAATTGTATAAAATTATATTTATGTTTACTGAAATATCAGTACTTCTGATGTATGTAAACCAAATCTGGCATAAGTCACTGCTAAAACATTATTCTCATATTTTCTTATACTTTTTTCTAAAACACAATGCTTAGATTTTTTGTATAATCAATTACATACATATTTTAGTGTTTTAAATAAAACAAAATTATTCTAAATAAAAGCCAATCCCAAAAAGACTTGCTTGTGCCTGCCCTTTTTTAATCTGATATTGCAACCTTAAATTTAAAAAAATTTAATTTTTAACAAGTGTAACCTTTTTTTACCCACTTTAATTTACTGTTAAAGGTTTAAAGAATTTTAGAATATTTTCAAGTCAGTTGCAAAGTATAAGGGTATTCCGATTTTCGCATGTATGTATATTGTTTTATGTATGAACTATGTCAAAACATGATCTCTATAAAACTGCAAATATATAAAAATAAATTTTTCTATTATTTATTGCACTCGGTATATATAAACACTAAAGTTAAAATCCTTCAGGCTGAAATTTATGGTGTAACCAACCGCTTGCCGTCAAGAAGAAACAAAGAATAAATGCGTGAGAATAAAAATAATTTAAAAAAGTTTTTAGAGATGATGTAACCAATTATTATTATGCGTCAAATGTTTCTCTCATGTAATATTTTCTTGAAAAATGAGTGGATACTTTACCACCTAGTTATTTTCACCCTGATAGAATTCATCTTTAGCACTAAAGATTAAATGTACATTTTATGCATGTTGTTAGAATTAAAGGCATTTTTGTACTATACCCCATCAATTTTTAACAGTAAATATTTCATGTCTTTACCTTATTTTTATCTAATTTTAAGCCTTAGGCTTTCTACTTAGACTTTGACTCTGTATTAGACTGAAACTTACTTTTAATTTCAGGCTTTCACTTATGCTGAAATAAAAAAAGAGGATTATTATCTGATTCAGAAAAATAAAACTGTCATATGTGGCCGCCGGTTCAAATGGGAAAATTAAAACACTTTTAAATGTTTTAAAGCCATTCTTAACGGCCGCCGGTTACAAGACAAGACTTGAACTAGTTAAAGTTCAAAATATTCTCTCCCCGATGTCTCATGTCTCAATATGTCTCATTAATTCTAAACGTTATAATGGCTGCGCCTACGGCAAAAAACAGTTTCATGGAATATTATGGATGCAATACTACAATAGATAAAATAAAAAAATAAAACACTTTCATTTTTCAGGTATAATAATAAAAAACATATTAATAAATATGTGAAACAAAATAGGTTTACACGTCATTTAAGGTCTCTCCGGACAGTTCGCAATTCACATCGTTCAATAAAAAACTAGTAGAAATACAGAACAAAAATTATATTTTTGCTTACATAATACAAATGTATTTTATTATTTATTGTAATTATAGAGAATTATAATATTTTAAAATATACTAACGACGAATATTCGAATAAGCGGCAAAAACTAGGAAACAAATGCGGTTCAAATATTACCAAATAACTTTTTTTGTTTTGATTCATTGAAAAAATTATAATAAATCTAAAATAAATATTAAATAAAAAATGTGACAATAAAAATATAGTTCACAGTGGGAATTGGTCCCTCGACCTCAAAATTTTTAGCCCTAGGCGTTACCGACTGCGCCACATGTCCAGCTGCTTAACCTTTCTAAAAGAGGTTTATAAGCCCACGGTCATTATTAAATATAAAATATGCACACACAACAGATTAACAGCACGAGCAGCTATTATTGCAATTTAAAAATCATATATTTTAATAAAAACATACTAGGGTAGTGCATTTAATTTCGGCACTTTTTTCGTTTTCCCAATGTAACTTTTCACTGTATGGTCCGATTTTCATGTTTGATAGCTCATTTTGAAGCTTTCACGATACTGCGTTGCGTCACAAAAATTTTACTGTACGAAAATAGTTTTTTTACTTAATTAAATCAGTTTTTAAAAAAATGGAAAATTACAAATTTTCCATTTTTTTATCGATTGTTTGTAAATTACTTTACAAACAATTGATTGTTTCTCAGTCAAAAAATCATCATTTTCAAAAATTTAAAAGCCTATCATTATCTCCAGACAGTTTTGTTTAATTTAATCTTCTACTTGTTGTTTAACGTGTAACTGGCAAAAAGTTACAGCTGAAATGCCAAATGATATCAAAATAAGCAAAATTTGGGAAAAAAGTGCATTTAATTTCGGCACTTTTTAAAAGGACCCCCTTAATCGAGTTTAAGTGCAGTTCTATGACCCCTACACATTTCAACGTTGTTTTTTAACTATTTACAACTACAATTTAACACCCGACCACTTAATTCAACCCGTTTTTACCTACAGCAATATGTGTGCCAAAATTACACTATTTTATTTCATAATGATAGCTCACCACAGACGCTACGTAGAACCACGGGGCTAAAAATTCGGAAAATAGACTAAATTTTACCAGGACAGTTTAATTTTTAAACCAATTTATTGCGTAATCATGAAATGCCCATGTTCTAAAAACGAATAACAATTTTATTTTTTATAAATCACACAATTTCACATAAAAATATCATAACATAACAAATAAAAAGCTCACGACAGTCATCTACATATAATTAGCTTTCATTTTGAGCTATCAAACGTCGTATTCCGTCCAGGATTACCAAAGATATAGTCCAAAATCAAAAATGCCCAATTTGGAAAAGTGCCGAAATTAAATACACTACCCTATTTGCATCTTTAAATTTCGCCAAATTAAATTAAATCCACGTTTTTTTAATCGTCGCAATTTCGAAGAAATTAACCCCCATTTTTCATGGGAAATCGTATATTAAACCATAAATGCGAAAATATTTTTATTGGATTATACGTTCGTGAAAAAGGGTAACAGTTCCTCTTTATTGGTAGTATTTTTTTAATAAATACTGAGCAGTGAATATTTTTAAGGGTTTTAAAATAAATTCATTGCAATTTGATTTTTAATATCAATTATTTCAACTACTACCAATAATACAATGAATGTGCACTTTATAATCGTGGTATTTCTGCCTTTTTAACACGCATATTAATTTTTTATGGTAACATATCTGTATTTCGCGAGATCTCGTATGCCAAAAATCCCAATTTTCCATATTTAAGAAAACTGTCCGGAGAGACCTTAAATAAATATCAACAATAAAAAAATTGGAATTAAACCAAAAACATAAATTTGATCCTTTTCCGTGATTTTGCATTTTAAATATATGAGGTAAGAAACCATAAATTACTTGAAGGTTTAGTACTAATGGTCGGGGTTTTAGGAGCTTAAATTTAAGAAGTAAAACGAATTTTTAAATATTCAAAAAAAAACAAAAACAGACATTAAACCATATTTAATTTATCCCCCCAAAAACATATATTAAAACACTTTTATGTTTTTAAGAATCAAGAGTTCACAATTTGGTTAATTTTTCTTAAATGCAAATTATCGTATGTAAATTTTGTTAGTAAAAAAATGGGTTTTAACTGAGTTTTTTTGGCGACTTCAAAAACTACAATCTCGCAAAATTTTTATAAAATCAGAAAAATCAGAAACCTGAAAGCATTGAAAATATTTTAAAATTTTATTTTTTGACCAGATATAAAAAAATTGATCATTTAGAGGATTGCACATTAAATTTCGGGCATTTTTTAATCACATATGTAAGATTCTAGCCTGGAAAATGCGTTCACTATTTTTTTTTACTCCTGTTATTTTTTAATAACAAAACGGCGCAATTATGGACTTAGCTAGCATAACAAAAATAGGGTCGGCGGTTCTACTACGAAACAAAGTTCCTCTCAAAATAAATGCATTTTTTCGTATTTATTTTGAAACTGGAAATACTATATACAAATAAAACATCTACTTGAAAAATTTTCGTAATCTTTTGGTATTTAATTAAGCATCACAAAATGTTTGTTTTCTGATTAACCAAAAAAAATTTACATATGAGAAACCTTAGTTACGCTTAATATAGCTCTAAATAATGGTCAAAAATTAACAAAAATACTCGAAATTGTTTTAATATAATTGTTTAATCTTCGGTTTTCGAACAAATTTGGTAAAAATCATTGGTTTCATAACGAATTCTGATTTCGCGGCGGGACCGCAAACCCAAACTTTTTTAATGCTAGGTAAGTCTATACAGGACAGACCACTAAAAGCCCAGTCGACTGCGCGCTCGGCTATTTTGTATTGTATTGTATTTTGTTTCTTCTAAGCAGGGACACACATTATATTATATTCCACATTGTATTATCTGTTTTTTTTGGTATGATTTGTTTTTGTATTATTAATTAATAAAAAAACCCTTTAATATTATACTCCGGAGCTCCAGCCTTTTAAAGCGGATCTATCCGTTTTTATAGCGCTAATTTTATCATTCTTAATAAGTTTTAAAAAATTTAGCTTACAAAAAAGTTGTTACAAAATAATCTATGGCATCCCTTTTTTATTATTCTTAGTAAAATTCGTGTAAATCTAGGGCGGAGCTCCAGAAAGCGGAGTTCGGCTCCGTACACCACTTTTCTCTATTATACGGAAAGTTACGGAAGCGATTTGTGTACATCTAGATTGTTATCTATCCAAATCTTTAAATTGCATTATTTTGCAAAGTGGGAAACAACAGCTTATGGTCGAAATTAAGTTTGTCCGAAATTCAATCCTTTACCACACTATTTAAATTACAAAATTAAATTAAGGCAATATAAAATGAAAACTTTAACATAGAAACTATAATAAATTTATATTGAATAATAAATTATTGGTTATCCCTACTCGCTACAGCAAACTTTTCTATACTACATAATTCTGTTACAAAACATTAGCCCCCGAAATCAACAATTTCCTAACTGTTTAAAATATTAGTTGACGTTAATGATCGCCAGAAAACTCACTTTCACCTATACAATTCAATTATTGAAAAGTCCTACCTTAGCATAAAGATACTATGTTTGTTAGTCAAAGTATTTTTTTATATATTACAAACGATAATTTAAAAAATAAATTTTTTTACAACAGTGGCTTGAAATAATACTACCGGTACCCATAATACCCACAAAAAAATCGTTGATAAATATTGGCAGTGTGAAATTGGCAGCATATATATAGATTAATATCTCACTGGTTTCCAAGAGCTAAATCAATTTCAATTTCACTTATATTATTGCCTAATAATTATATAATAATTTAAAATACATAGACTTAATTTAACTTGAATCCACTTGTTTCACGTCGATTAGTAGTACCACGTGTTAAAAAAAAACGTGCGTACACACTCATACGCGCGCTGTTTATTTTTTGCAGCTAAATCAGTTACCGCTTGATTTGCATTTATAACTCATTAATAAATCGTCAAAAAACCTATCAATATTTTTCCAAATTAAATCCGTTTGAGCGATCAATTCGGTAAAATCCGCTTTCCTACACCAGCTCAGCCGCTGAGAATATTTTCTCCAAATCCGATTTTTCCGAGTCGTTGGCGGGAAGCATCGGCAGTCGACAGGGACCCCCGAAATAGCCGAACTTGTCCATCATATATTTCAAACCGGAAACTCCGTACTTAGCTGTTACCTGTTAAAAAAAACATTGCGGTATAGCAGACATGTGCACGGCCCCCCCGGGGTTAAACCGGGGGGGGGCAATTCCAAACTGGGGGGGGGGCCGGGGGGCGGGGGGAATTTTTTTGAAACGGGGGGGGGCAATAAAACGGGGGGGGGGGAAGCAGGGGGGAGAGAGAGAAAAAGAAAAAAAAGGAGAAAAAAAAGAAAAAGAAGGGAGAAGGGAAAAAAAGGGACAAAAAAAGCGGAAATAAGGTAAAAATAGGTCTAAAATGGCTTAAAATACATTGAAATAGGCTAAAAACTGCAAAAAATTCGCGATGATGGCGTCATCATAGATCAAAAATGGCATCATATTTTTTTAGGGTACTTTTTCATTTTTTGGCGGGGGGGGGGGGGCGATAAAAACGGGGGGAGGGGCAAATCCTCCAATAAAACGGGGGGGGGGGGCATTTTCAGACCGTGCACAGGTCTGGGTATAGTGGAGGTCATGGGCGTAGCCAGGGGGGGGGGTCTAAGGGGTTTGTCATCATTACTTATTTATTTTTATGCTTTACTAAGTTTCCTGCTCATGGATAAATAAAATTATCCATTTACTACAAAAAAATATAAAATCTTCGTCGCTACAGCAAAATGAGTCTCATTCGCAAACAAAAAGAAAAAAAGGAAAAAAATGACAAAAAAGGCAATATTTGACTAAAAATAGGTCTAAAATGACTTAAAAAAGACTTGAAATAGGATAAAAACTGCATAAATTTTGCGATGATGGCGTCATAATTTTTGGGTACCTTTTCATTTTTGGGTAGGGGAGGAGCGATAAAACGGGGAGGTGGAGGAGGAGGGCGGGGGCACCGGGCACAGCCACTAATATTCTAGGAGAGGGGGTCATTTACAGACCGTGTACAAATCTGAATGACGAAATTTTCTTTTTTCCACTTACCGCCGCGTTTGGAGCCGCTATTCTCCCTTGGAGTTCCCGGGCCTCGTCCCATTTCTGCTCTTTCCACAATTGGTACAGCGAAACGCTGGCTTCCGGACAGCAATTGGCGAAAGCGCACACGCCACCCACGCAACCTGATATTTAAAAGAATTTATTAGGTTTGCGGAGCTCCGCTTTTCGGAGCTCCCCCGGAGCCCCGAAGCAGCCTGGTAATTTCGTAAATAATTAAAGAGTAATTAATGCCAGGGATTATTTTGTCAAATTTTTTTGTAAACTAATTATTTTCAAGCTTTAGAAAATTTATTTTAAAATGATAAAAATAACCCTAAGGGCCGGTTCACACCGGAGTGACAGCTGATAGGTGCAGCACAGCGCACACAGTTTACACCGCAGCAACAATCAGAGTGTAATGATGTAAATGCGCGCGTTCACTATCAGCTATCAGCTGCCATTCCGGTGTGAACCGGCCTTAAAAGGGTGTAGACAATAACTTAAAACAATCTTGAATAAACTATGGAGGTCTCTTCGATTTAAATGACCCGAGCTCTGCCTGCAGTGAGATATTGGTGGGAAAGCACATAAAACCTCGCAGGTCGCTCCGATATAAATGAACCGAGCTCTAGAATGATACCAAATTTTCGGGTGTATATGTGCGACCTCTCCTCACAAGTGGCCAAAAAGAAAAACAAATTGCACTTGTTGCAACTAAAAATAAAATACTTGAGGACAAATCCAGAAGGGTTTATCTCCGACAACAATAAAGAAGATCCCCATTTGTTTGACAGTATAGCGAAAGTCGAAATTAAAATATTAGAATCCAATTGGAGAAATGAGCGAACCATTCACGATATTATTAGGAAACCGTTGTTAAAAATTTTTTATTTTAATGCTAGAAGTGTTAAAAACTCGTTAGTAGAATTCGATATTTTAATTTCGAGAAATGATGATACTTATGGCGATAACGATTATATAATGATCACTGAAACATGATTAAATTCTAGTGTATCTAATCAAATGATAAATAAAAGTAAGAAATATGATGTTTACAGAAAGGATAGGGAAAATCAA
>JASAMX010011702.1:0-47272 GCA_030248175.1 Microlaimidae sp. YZB2_3 | reverse complement strand
CGTTTCATAACGTTATAAAACTGCAGAAACATCACACCAAACAATTTCCGTTTAAATGGAAAGAGTTTTGACTATTGTGTACTTATATGCAGCCTATCAATTTATAAAAGTTTGTGGTCTAAAAAAACTGGTCAACAAAACTGACGTTAATTGCTATGATTGAATGGATGCACATCCTCAGCCCCTAGCTTTTTCCATAAAAATAAATGAATCAACCACGTCTAAATTGCCTTCTGTTTATTCTAATTTTTTTATCAATATTATTGCATTGATTTTATCTACATATAAAGTCTTGTCACTATAACTTGAACCTTCTGCTTGTCTCAAAATCGCTGTATCATTTTTAGATAGAAAAACTTGAACTTATCATGCCCACCAAATGCCAAGTAGCAATTAGAATAGATTTAATATATTTTAGTTTAAAAATAAGTTGAAAATTTTTTTCACAAAACTAAATCATTTATAGTAGAAGGATTTTTAATCACGTTTTACAATAGATGGTAATAGGAATATTGGTTAATGTAGGTATTTTAGTTTTTCAATGTAAATGCGATTTACCAGAGAACTATTTAAAGCTTGTTTATATTGTATATAGGTTAAAATGGAAGTTTTATCAAAAAAGTTTTTCTTATTTAATTATAGGTAAATTATTTTCAATTGATCCATCAACAAAAAATAATCAAGAAATAATGAAATCAAGTATGCTATATTATTTGGTTTTTTTGGAAATTGTTATTATAAATAACAATATTTTTAATAAAAGTTATAAAAAAACATTTTACTTTCAACTTTTGGCTGGATTTTTTTGTTGTTTTTACAATATTAAATTAATGTCATCTCGAAAAATTATCTAGTGCATCTAAAACATTCTATATGTAACTATTCAGGACTGTTTTCAGTTTTCAAAAGAATGAATTACAGTTACTAGCTTAAAAATTAAAAAACATACCCCCTCGTCATAATCAATACAAAAATAGAAACATTACCTTGATTAATATTAAAAATTGAATGAATCGATAACACCATTTAAATAAGTAATGATAGAAAGTGTCTACCACTTAGCCGTTACTTTTAATTATTCACATTTGGAGTTTTAAACATACGTAAGATGATTGTTGGTTTCATTTTTATTAAGATAAATCGAACGTAAAAGTAACTGACTAAATTGAACGTTCAATCGGTCACCAGTGATTATTTTCGCCACGCGCATAGTTAAATGAGTATGCGTATGGCTAATATGCGCGTAAAAGCTATGTGTATGGTTAGATAGATGACATGACGATTGCTCAGCCATACCAAATTATCGCATAAATTTGCGCATGGCAAAAATAACAGCAGGTGGCCAATAGTTAAAGATGGAGGAATCCAGCTTGTTTTGATACAATTAATTGAAATTTTTTAAGGTTATTTGACAAAGTAATAAACCTAAATATTCACTTGTTGAATTAATTGGCTGCTGGTTGATCTAAACGACTTTTATAACATATATTCAATCAAATATTTATTAACAGAATAAGTTTTAAGCGGATCAATTAAATTTTGAAAACAAGAGGTAGTTGTTTTTTAAATGCGTATTCGTTTAGTGTAGATAACTTTTTCGATTCTTGCTCTTATTGTTTGCGTAACATAGCAATCGCAAATAGATAAGTGTAAGAAATACACGAGCAAAACGGGAAACTAAATGTTGCAATATCTGATATATTGATTGGTTGCGTAACTTGAACGATTGTGTCATCTGTTGTGTTACGTTTTGCACGTTGTTTCTTCAATTCCTGGTGCAGTTGCAATAATTTTTGAAGCTTTTAAAGGTGCGTCCATCGGTCTGGAATGATATTTTGTCGATTCAGTTCTTAATAAATTAATCAATCGTTAGAATTTATTGTGGATAGTAGTGTTGTAAAAAGAAACCATTTTCATTGCTCGGTGTTCTACCTATAGCTACCAGATTTAGTTGGAGTTTAACGATTGTCACTGGCACATCTGACTTTCTTTTGTAAAAGCTGAAATCAACAATGTTTTGAATGTGTTTTTTGCGTCAAACAAAGAACCAGAAAAATTGAGTCATTAATAGCAATTAGTTTGTTCCCAAGCTTTTAACAATACAGTTGTACCATAATCCCGAGCCATTTTTTCCAAGTTTTTTATTTAAATCTCTATGTTAAAATGTTAAATTAGGAAAAACTGCTTTAAAATGCCTTTTTCAAGCATTGGCTTGTAATGGTCCACCAATCAGGTTAAGGATACTAATGGTTTAGGGCTCAGGTAGCCGATACAGGAACTTGGAGCCAAAAAAGAAACAGCCGCGAAACGATGTTTAAAGCCTAAGCAAAGCCTAAAAAAGCATTACCGTTTTTTGGCGGCTCCAGTTTTCCCTACCTTAATGCCGAAAAGACCCGTACCACTTGAACTGTACTGGGAAAAAGCACCCCTCTCCCACAATATAGTTCGCTTTTGTCCGTCATGATGGACAGGAGTTATACACAAAAACCGACAGTAATCTAACTGTAATATTAATTTGACTTAGACCAATAAAAATTTGAGTAACAGTAAAAGTAAAAGTAATTGAAATTTAAAAAAGTCAATTATAGTAGAAAATAGTAGAAGTAAACATTCCTATACCAAGAAGGTAGCGAAAAGAGCTCAAAAGTTTATTACTTTTATTAGTTTAGTAAGTAAAAGTAATGGGATAGTACTTAATTTAAAAACTATTGCAAGGTTTAACACTTAAAATTAAAAAATATTAACATAACCACTAGTATTAAACATGGTTTAAATCCTGCATATTAGCGCTGTCAATTTTGATCCAGCTTCTTAATATACTAACTTCTTCAAAACACATGAACCATACCGATTATATGAAAACTCGATGTTCTGGTTCAATTTTGAAAACAAACCCACTTTACTCTGTGTTTGTCATCTTAGTGAAAAAAACATTTAAAGCTAATTTACCTGTAGTCTTGGAACAGGCTTTTATGAATGAATTAGTTGAAGATTTATATTACTGTTTTTTGCAACTCACTTGATAAATTCATATAAAACAAATAGATATAGTTGGAGTAAAGTTCCAATCGTAGAGCGTCCATTTGTTTAATGCTTGTTTTAAAAATTTTGAAATGATATCTAAATAAAAAAGCATTAGCTCCAAAAATTAAAAAATAAATTTAAAATGTTTAAAGAGGTGAAATAAAGAATAAAGTTAACGGGTCAAACTTATTTCAATAAAGAAAAGTAAAAAATATGAATCTATTTCATCAATAAGCAAAACCCCTGTGGTTTAAAACGATAGGAATAAATTTTGTTATTATAGGAATTGCCTAACAATTCACTTAATATGAACTGCATTAACTAAATTGTAAAATTTTGAGGATCTCATTTTTCTTTAAAGATCGCAGTTGCGAGCTAATTTTTGTCTTTAATTTTAATAATTTTTGTAAAAACGTTACCCCTGCCCGGTATAGCCCAGACAAAAATTCTTTCAACAAAATACTCATCTGACTTCAGGCAGGAGTCATAACCGAAAAATACCGCGCCAACTTACGGTCAGATGTACTAAACATTAAAGTTAAAAGTAGCCGATTTTTTAGTGCATGATTTGTAGCTAAGATTCGTTCATACCTATTGAGCTAATTTTCCACGTACAAGAATCTTTCGACAAAAACACCATTTTTAGAGATACCATTACTCTTGAAGCCATATAATACCTTGTTGAAAAAATTTTTGTGGTACATTGGGAGCAGGGGTCTTTTCAGACAAAAATCAAATCGAAGACAAAAAGTTTGAACCACTCGCATTACTTTAATAATCAAACGACTTCACATTGTTCCGATGCGTTGAAATAATAATACTATATATTCACAATAAAAAATCAACTTTTTAAAACGCCTATATAAACATAACAGCACATAACTATGTTAATGAAAATTACTTTTAAAAAAGAAACTTAATTAGGACTTAGGCAAATTAAACGTTTAAACTACAAAAAAAAACAGAAGGTAAATTCTAACCCAAAAAATGAAAGACTTTGCGTTGTCCTTCTTACTTGTTAGATTCTTCTTTTCTTGTTAAAAAAGAGCCATAGCTTTTACCAAGAATTAAAATGATCAAGCAAGTTTTTATTATTAAAATAGAAAATACATTTTTTTATCAGAAATTGATTTTTGTAAACTTAAATCATCGGCCGTTACAAAGTGGTGCAGATAGTGTTAAAGGAGGCGTGATGTTATGAATGTATTAACCGGCTTCAAAATACTGTTAATAAAATCAAGCAAAGCAAACTTTTTTATATTATTCGAATAAAGTAAAAATGTTATACTAAAGGTAAACCCAACGTGGCTGCAACAGTTGTTCGTTGGATTAAAAAATGCCCAGTAACCACTTAAATTACGAGAATCTGACGTCACTTTATCAAACAAATACTCAGTATTAAATCGAATCTAATTGGCTCATAAAATGACGTCAGGTTATGGTGATTTGAATGGTTGATAGGGCAATTTTCTAATCGAACCAAATCTTGCAGCCACTTTGGGTTTACCTTTAGAATAAATTAAAAGATTATCCATCCAACATAATTGAAAATAGCGAAAAAATTTATCCAAATTACATTCCGGTACCAGCTAACAAAAAATCAGTTCTACAAAACATAAAATTATGCACAAAATAACTTTAAAGCAGTTAGTATAAAAATAACTATGGGCAGAGCTAGAGCACTGTGTAAGCAAAATAGTTTTTTCATTTGCAAATACGACCACGCCCAGATTACATCATGACGAAACAGAACGTAACATTTAAAAAAATATTCTTAGTACAGTTTCCAAATTTTGTGGCGTTTGATTGATTTATATCAGTGGCAAAAACTTGCGTGTTTTGATAATTATCGCATGACTTCCTATTTTTTTCTTTAACCAAACATACCAACTTTTTTTCACTTAATTATACTGTTAATTTAAAAAGTAAGGTTTAAAGACTCATTACTATTAATAAAACTCATCACGTGTTAGTCCTACCCCTGAGTCTTCAAACAAAAAAATTAAAAAAATAAACAGCAAAAAAAATTTATAGAATTTAGATAAGCGTTGTTCAGACACGTTTCAAAAAAATAAATTTAGAAAAAATTGGCAAAAACAGCTAAATTAAAAAAATACTTTAGGTTTAAATAAAAGCTACCATAAACAAATTTCACAATTAATTTTTTGTAGAATTAAAGCAATCATAACTTGTGCAATACTAAAGTTTTTAAAAAAAATCGTACTATAACAAATAAAACAACGATGGTTTCAAAATAATATATTTTATACATTTTTTGTGTTTTATAATTTATTAATTATTTGGTTGAAAATAAAAACAAATCACTGTGTTGCTTGTAACAATATAAACAAATAATATCTTGGATTTTGAAATTACTGTAATATTACACAAGTTATGACTGGTCTTGAGGGTTAAAGACTAATATGAGGCCCTTTCCTACCTGTTCTAAAACTGTTCAAGGATAGTCCTGGGTTAATCAGGACAGCAAAGGGCCTGCCTCTGTCAATCCTAGAGTGTGACAGTTTTAATTGATGTATTTCTTTGTTAATAAAATTATGTTTTGAATTGCGTTGCAAAACTAACCAGAGCAAAAAATGTTAGTTTAAAGTTCTTATTACATTGTTATTAAGTTTTGAAATTATCTAAAGTTTGTGTTTGGTAATTTTTTTTTGAATTTTACAGATTTTTTTGCTTTAATTTTTGTAAAAAAAAATAAATAGGACATTTTGCATTGTCTTATGACCGTCTTAGCGCTATATTAGGACACTACTATGAAAAATATGTTTGATTACGGATTAATTACAAAATGGCTGGGCAGCATTGTTATTTTTTATTATAAAAATTTATTACTGATTTTTTTCAGCTTTAATTGTTTAGGTAAGCTTTAAAATGTAAGCCCAAATTTAAGCTTAGATGAGCTTTAGAATTTTTTTAAAAGATTTCTTTTGAACTCGAAATACCATTGTAATTTACTGCTTTTTAAGTTGTTGGTTTCTGTAAAAGGATCCCGTCAATTAACAAATTCTTGTTTTTACTAAAATTTTAAATTTTTACAAAACACTTAATTGTGCTTGAAGTTAACAACGGAAAGACAATTGTATCAGAAGTCATTTATTTTAAATAATTTTTTAATAAAATTTGTTATTTAGTTAATAAATAACGAAAAGTTGTTTGTTTTAGCTGCTAACACAAAAAATTACTAACAGACTTTTTTGCAATTTAAATAGGTTGATTTATAATTTCGTGAATTGTCTGGATTTTTTTGTCGTAATTTGCTTTTTTTAGTTTTTATACTGCAATGTTTTTGTTCTTTAAAGGTAAAAAACAGATATTTCATTTTTTTCTGTTTTTACTGTAGAATAAGGTACCTTTTTGCCTCTGGAGAAGAATAAGTGTTAATTTCAATTGATCTTCAGTTAATTTTTGGCTGTGAATTTCAGTTGATAAAAACCTAACAGGTCTGATATTTTTTATTCTTCAAGAAAATTATCCATGTGATATGTGTCCCAATATTTTTTATAGTAATTTTTTTGACATGTTAGCTCTTCAAAAATATTTGTCATTCCACACTGTGTAGAAAGCACACTAAAATTTGTACAAAAATTGGGTGTATTGACGACAAAACTAAAACAATACCAGCTGTTATTTTCACTGACTGCATAAAAATACTTTTTAACCGGATAGCCAAGAGTTTAAGCTAACGTCGGATATAAATTCCGTACTAATCAACCGTACAGTTAGTGAGATATAACAGCTTAGAGCTCAAGTATTGTCACCTGTCCACAAAATTTTATTACATTATTAATTAATTTTACTGCATCCATTCGTCAAGCGAAAGACCTTTTTTAATAATCTTTGTTTCAGCATTTGGTCCACTTTTTAAAATATTTTTATATAATCAAATCATTTAAGTTCGCTAACAGTAGTTGTTTAGTACGTACACCAGCGCGGAGAAATAATTAATTTGATAGCAAACCAAAATGAATAGTCAATTTTATTTAATTCTCACTTTACATATAAATTTTTTTTTAGAAAATTAGTATTTGTATATTTTTATTGTTAAAAAGAAATTATTTAATGCTAAAGTTTCTCCAAAATAAACTGAAATTTTAACTTTTGGTTTGATAAACATATTTTAATGCAATTCAATATTTTTTGATATTTTTTAACGATTTTATGTGCGTATTTTATACAACTTATACAATTGTCGTAGTTTTTTTGCAATTTTAATGGTTTTCTTTAATAAACTTTTTTTCGTGTTCTTAATCTTTAACTAATTTTTAGGGCATCTATATTATCTGCAGTAGTTTCACATTTTCGTTTAAAATAAATTTGAACTTATTTGGTTAGACGGTTATATATATTTATTTTAAGTTTGTTTAAAGTTATTTGGTTTTGCTTTTAGAACATAATCAAATGTTTGAATTTTATCAAATACTAAAAATACTCCTAAATATTAAAAATCTTTTGAAAAAATCCAAATCTTTTAGAGTTTTTTTCTAATTATAAATAAATATAAATATTAAATTAAAACGACAAATACTTTCCAAAGTTGCTAAGTGAAACGCAATGTCGTACTCTTTATGCGTGGTTTGTATTTTTGTACTATATCGATTTTTTTTAATAATGACTTTATTTATGTAATACAAAAGATACTCATGGTAGAATTTAGTGTTTTAATTTAACTTTTGTGGTTTTTTCGTCTAAAAACGGCTGAAAATCTGTAGAAGGTATTCCGAGTCAGTGCTGCAGTTTGTTAAACTCCGCGTTTCGTCACCGGTCAGGGCGGCGTTTAACACACTGAAGCATTGACGCAATATAGGCACCTTGCTCTGGAACTCTGTTTATACATGAAGTATGCAATAAACATAGCGAGTCACGATAGTGGATAATTACCGTATCTCCTACTTATCTTTTGTATCTCCGTATTCCGTATCTCCTACTTATCTCCTACTTATCTTATCAAGCAATCAAAAGCGCGCGAAATTTCGATCGATAATCTGCATGCTCCGAAAGATAAGTAGGAGATACGGTAATTATCCATTATGGTGACGCTTATGTATATTGCATACTTCATGTATAAACCGAGTTCCAGTGCAAGGTGCCTATACTTTTTGTGAATTAGCAGCGGAATGAATCCCAAAGGATTAAACGAGACGAAAACAAAAAGGATGTACTTTTCAAGCTGTTTTTGATATACTATATCTTTTAAATTTGTCTATTTGTTTATATTCATTCAAATCGGTACGGGGTCTTTAGAGCCACAGGCGAGGTACTTGGAGCCATCTGAAATTTTTGGGAACTTAGAGCCACGACCAATGGGAACTTAGAGCCATTAGGAAAATTGGTTTGGACTTTATTTTCGGCTTCGCTTAGGCTTAGATCAAAGTTTTAACGATTTTTCTTTTCGGTTCCAAGTTCCCAACTTACGGCTCCAAGTTTCCTATTTTCGGCTCCAAGTTCCCTTGGCTCCATCGACCCTAAATTAATAAAATCAAACTAAAAAAATTTTGAAAGTTTTTAGATTTAAACACCATGAATTTTCAGCATGCATTTTAACATTCAGCTGTAAACAGAATATTTAAAAACTAATATTTTGTCACTTTTTTATAATATAACAAAAAACATAACAAATTATTTAAAAATAACATTTGCGTAGATTTTGTGACAACCAACAAAGCTTTTTTGTCCATAAATCAGTCTTGAAAACGGCATGTTTTTCGATGCTTCCAAAGGAATGGGAATTTGATCACTCGTTCTAAAAAAACAAACTTTAAAATATATTTTAAAACATAAATTAAACACGGCTTTAATTAGCTGTCAAGTTTTCCCATGTTTTTCCATTATTTACTGCAATGAATTATGTTTCTTGATAGGAACAATAATATAAGGATATTACGTGGTTTAAAATAAATGTAATACAAAATCAAAAATTGTACAAAGGTCTGGGTGTCAGACAAAAAAAACTTGGACCTGTAGAAAGAAGGTTTATTTGTTCAAAACTGATGTCATTTTAAAGCTAATTGAACAAGCTTCGAGGATTATACATTTATTATTTTTTTCGAAAGCAACAGTTATTCTCAAAACCAATTAAATTTTAAAAGTCGCACAGAGTAAAAGCGGCCTAATTTTAGGTTGAATGCAGCTTTTAATCCAAGATTCAACTCAAAAGGCAATCGTCAAGGAGCCCCATTTTGATTTTTAGACACGATAGTCAAAATTCTCCCAATTCAACGGAAATTGTTTAGTGTTAATATTCTTTACAGAGTTATAACATATTAAAATCAATTTTAGGGTGCGTTCATACTTATGACAAAACGTCCTTTGGACAAAGTCCAAATGGCGTTTTTGCATACGTTTATACGCTGTATTTGTCCTTTGGACTTTGTCCAAAGGACGTTTTGTCATAATTATGAACGGACCCTAAGCCAATTAGTCCTTATGAAAAAAGGAGATCTTTCATCCATTCGAGATTAAATTTTTTCCAAGCACTAATTGGCTAAAGGTTATTCTATTCTCTTCCTACAACCATTCCCACAGAGCAAAACATATATGACGTTATCACGAATACTATATGACATTCTAAGGATCCTTAAAACCCTGACGTGGAAATGAAAATAAAACTGAGAAATATCTCGTGAGAAATTGACACTTTAGTCAAACCAAATATAATTTTGAAAGCTCGTTCAATTATTTCTAGAATTATAATTATTTTAGTTATACGTTACATCAACTGAGCATTTGAATTTAAAATAAAAATTAATTAAATAAAAAAAACACACCCGTGTTCCTCTCGGTAATCAGATTCCAATTTCATCTGATGTCTGAACTGATAATCCACCTTTCGATCAAAAACAAACACTTCCAAAAAAATTGGAAGTGAATTATCCACCGCCTAAAATAAAGGTGGATGTGCAAAAATTTTGTTATTTTAAAAAAAAAAAACAATTTTTAGTTGGCTTCATACGATTTTGGTATCTCCTGCCTACCTCTTTTCAGAGCCGTAGAAAAGTGTCTTGGCGCAAGGCAGTTTTTTTCTTACCTTTCTTGCCTGCTGTACATAATTGTACCACATGCTATACCTGACAAATTATACGTTTTACCTATAAAAAAATACGCAATAGACCATTTCTACCATTTTGCAAAAAATGATGCCTTTAGTGGATTAATCAAATTAGAAAACAAACATAATCTTACATACATTATCACCAATAAAGCTTTCGAATATACTCCTGTCAATGTTTTGCCATTCTAAAAATTCAGATTTGGTTGGAAGGCAGAAATGCAATCTAATATCGGTGTGATTTCCTTTTCTGAGAGTTTCGTTGCATTGCATACTGAAATTATTTTTTCAATTTTGTAAGTTTTTTATTTGTTTTTAAGGTAGAACACCACAGTTATGATCATTTTCACTTAAAGTTAAATAACAGATTAAATATTAATTTTTTTCAGACAAAAGTATAGTGCGATCGAAAGCTCACACTTTGATGTATATAACGGTAATAGTTTCATTGTTTACCAATTGTGCTATTTTGAGATATAGTTCGATGAATTTAAAGCGCAAAAAAGAGTTTTTGATCATTTAACAAATTTGATTCACTCAATTTTTGCTGCAATTTTATAGAAAGTTAACGAAAAATAGGGGGCAACTTTTAGAAGTAGTTTGAAGTAAAACGTAATTCAAAATTTTAAGAAAATTAAAAAAATCTATGTTTTCAAAAAATGCAAATTAAAAAAAACCTGAATTAGTTTTTTAATCAAATACATGTCAAAGTATTGATTAGACTTGTGTCTAACTATTTCCAAACTTTCATTAAAATCTGAGCCAATTTTTTTGATTTTCATTTAAAATTTTTTGATTTGACGCCGGGAAACTACATTTTGAAACGCTTGTTTAAAACCAGTTTTTGCGCGACGGTCCAGTAGCCGAGTGGTTGAACCGGTTTCCGGAGCGCTGGGTTCAAGTATCCCTGAGAAATACTTTAAACGTCAAAACAATTTTTCTTTTGAATTTTTAACTTTTTAATTAAGTAAAGTGTTTATTACCCAAGATACGCTAAATCGGAAATAAAAAATAGAAAATTTTTGGTAATGAATTTTAATAATGTATTGTATTTTTAAAATGTATTTTATTGATTTCATTTGATAATTGTGGACGATAGCGATTTTTTAAAGAAAAATGAATGTCAAAAATTGAATCAGCAGATCAAATTACTGTAGTAAAAATATATAGACAAGATCTGCCGTCAAAATCTAACTGTGGTGTTCTACCTTAAGTAATATTTTACAATAGACACCTAAATAGTACATATGGTTATAATTATATCTGGCTAATCTCCTACATGTGTATGCGGGTATAAGAAGACTAATTAAAATTGTGCGGTTATTATGTTAAAAAACAATTGGACACAATTCCTTAAAAATGTGAAAATATTGTATGTGTGTAAAACTGTTTTGCCCATAGTTTTTGATTGATTTGCTGTTGAATAGTGATTTAATGATTAAAGTCAGCCATGTTTTATTTGCTTATAAATTTTACGACAAAAGAAACCTACAGTAAATAGTAAAAGTCCAAGTAATATAGGAATCAATGGGAAGTGGCATGCTGATAAATTTCAAGATGATGTTGTATGAAGCAATTTGAATGTAGGAAAAAAATTATTAAAAAATATAATGAAAAAAATAAAAAAATGTAATTAGTTAAATTTATTGATTTACCAAAGGCAGGTCAAATAAAATAGACTACCCCTTCTTATCGAGAGATCGCCAATAAGACAGCTTCAGAACTTGCTTTCAGAGATTCAAAACAGTTAAGAAATGATAAAAGTGGTATAAGAAGTTTGATACAGACAGTGTAAAAAAATTTGACGGCATTTTAAAATTGTAATGGAGACAGGAAAGAGGCAGCTAAACAGTTTTAAAGCCGGTTAATTTGATGATGACTTTATGAAAGTACAAAAAAACACGTAGGAGGCAAGTTAATTTATTTAAAAAGATTGTAGAAGGTAGCATTTATGACTTTTAATAAAACAATATCACAAAAAGTAACTCTATTAAAACGGGGTTTTCATCTACTTTTGAAATGACTGTAACAAGCTGTAACAAGTAGAAACAGGTAAAAACCGGAGTGGTGCCAATTCTTGTGTCATGTATAGATATTTTAGATCCAAGGTAAAAAGATTTCCAAAGATTCTCGAACCGTGTTTGAGGTAGGAAACTGGGAGGTAGGAAACTAATGAGAAATAAGTAGAAATAAGAAAATAATACTGGTAAAGGCTGCTAAGAAGCAGACAATTACCACCCAATAAAAGGAGTTAACCTATCCTCACCATTATTGTCCCCAATAAGACAATAAATAAATCACTAAGATCAAATCGTCGTTACTACGGCAAAATGAGCCACATTCATTATAAAATACACGTGACTGTGACCCATTCTGTGGTTAATAGGGTACTGTTTTAAATTTGAAATGAGTCACAGGTACACACATTCTATGCGCATTGTGGCTCATTTTGCCGTAGTAACGACGAAATGTATCTTAGTAAATTATTTGCGCTTTAAATAACTTACCGCTTTCCACCTTTGGTAAGTAAAGCTTCAGCTTCCCCTCTTTGGGCGTCACCTTCGGCTAAATTGTCAAACAATGAACAGTTTTCGCAATACAAACTGAAACCAGAAGTATTTACTGGGATTTTTGACGCAATGTATTAATACCACGTATTTTAACTACTTAACACGTTCCCGTGAAGGCCTTTTCCTCCGCTACAACCGTGAAACCTTCGTACAACAAAGGTAAAAACTTCGTCTCACGGTGGTCGTATTTTCTTATAACAAATGTCGTAGGTAAACCTTACCGCGGTAAGCTCTTCGCATGACCTAGGTTTTACTTCCGTCATACATAATTTTTTGTGCGCGAATAGTGCCCAGTGAGCGAGCAAATTGAAATGGTTAAAGCTGTACGGTAGGAATATGCAAATTTTTACAACATGAATATCCTACGTAATACACTGTATCCGTGACAAAAATTTGCATATTGCCACCGTACCGCTTTAACCATTTCAATTTGCTCGCTCACTGGGCACCCCTTGCGCAAAAAATTAGGTATGACGACAGTATGACATAGGTCGCACGAACGTTTCACGGTTGTAACCGAGGAAAAGGCAATTACGGGAACGGGTTAAAATATTAATTCTGAATTAAATGGTTTTATCTTAGCACATTTATGCAACTAAACTATCATTTTAACAATATTGTGTAATTTCCTTGTCATGTCATAAGTTCCATGCGTGCAGATTAAAAAATAAAATACACATGCAAAACATCTTAATACCCTGAATATTTCACTTTTTGAGATTTTTTTGGGGTTTAAATTTTACATAAGGGTCTCTATCTATTTACACTTAAGAATGATCTTTTTTTGGCATGCACATAGAATTTATACTGTGAGGAAAAATTGTTTACTAAGCGTTGAAACAAATTTAAAGTATGTTTTTTTTTTAAATTTTCACAAAATTTGCGATTCTAAATACAGTTTTAAAATTTATTTAATGCCTGCCGATATTGTAACGAAAGAAGAAAAAATATATAAACTTTAAATTTTTTGAGAAAAATTCAGCTGTTTTATCAAATTATTTTATAAATTTAAGTCGTTTAAAACTGTCTTGTATAAACTGCCAGAAAATTTTGAAAATTGCAAAAATAGCAAATAGGTACAGGGTCTTTAGGGCCGCAGGTAAGAGAGAAACTTGAAGACGTCGAAAATTTTTGCAAACTTGGAATTTAGAACAATGGAAACTTAGTGCCCCCAAGAAAGAATTAATTTGAGTTTAAATATATAGGCTTTTCTTAGGCTTAGGTATAGGTTTTAGCAATCGATTTCAGGTTCTTGGCTCCATCGACCCCAAATCGGCAAATCTAGGCGGGCCAAAAGTGAAAAATAACTTAAAGTTAAGTTTAAGCTTAGAATTAAGCATATGTATAAGTGATTTTTAAACATTCGGTTCAAAGCCCATAATTTTCGCTCCAACTTCAATATTTTCGTCTTTAAGCTCCCCATTTTCGGCTCCAAGTTTTTTTTGGCTTGTAATTATTATCTTTCCAAAACCTACGTTGCCTGCTGATTAAACCGCAAAAATTAAACTGGCTCAATAAAAATTTACAAAGGTTTCAGAAATACAAAATTTAAAACTTTCAAAAATTTTAACGTACCAAGAACCAAAGCCCCCACATCCAGTGTTTTTATCGTAATGTCTACACAGCTCCCGGGGTGAGTTTTTCTAGTGAGGCGTTTTTTATTTACTTCGAGTCTCTACGTTTTCTATTTTCTTTGATTTTAATAACCGTTTATCGCAGAGTAAAAACTGTGTAAACTATGCACTTGTGTCACGATATATAGATTGATACAATTGGCAAAATTAAAATCGAAAAACAATGAGGTTTGAGTTATGACCATATATATTTAGATTTAATTTCATATATTTTAGCTGGCGGGGGCCTTAGAAAAGCGAACGGTGCACCCCATGGTTCACTAACTACAAAATTTTGATAGCTTTGATCCCGCTTTTGGCTAAAGAATTTTCCCGCACCCATTAGGCAGGATTTGACAAAAATGCTTGAGCGATTGTCTGTGGGGCTGACACTCTGATCAGGGTATATTAGCCAATAGCAAAACATTAACAAACAAAGTTGCTTGAAATGTTTTATCCAAAAGGGACTTTAGAAAAACTGAATTTACCTCATTGTTTCCCACTGAATCTTTTTTTTAGATTTAATTTTTGACTGGGTACTTGCTTCCTGCACTCAATGGTGGTAATTGGCGCGATTTATTAGAAATTGCTTTTCGAACTGAATCTTAGATTCGAGTATATGAACCACGAGTAAAACATTAACTAGAGAAAAAACCCAGAAATTAAAACATTATCAAGAGGTTTACAACGTGCTAACATAGCACCTAGTCAGCACGCTTTTAGTGGACCGGCCCCAGTTTTTAAAAATATTTTGCTGCGGAGTAAAAGTTGAAATTAAAAATGTTTCTCAGCCAAAAGCCAAATCTACACTATGAAGATACCGTAGTGAACCATGGGTTTCACTCTTTGTTTTTCCAAGGCCTTGTCCAATTTTTTAAGCAATTTTGTTTGTTAATCTTTCGCTCTTCTAATAGTGAGCTGAAAAGGCATCGCCCAAAGAAACGCTAAGTAGCACTCTTTGTTTGTGGGGTGTGAAGTAAAAATTCTGAGCTGCATTTAATTTATAAAGACTTAGCTCTATTTAAGCTTTTAAGCTGTATTTAAACTAAGATGTATTTAATTTATAAAGACCCAGTATTAACGTGAGGTGCATCCATAGTTTTTAAGGTTAGCTGACATATTTTTTTAAAAACACTATTTTTTAATATGAGTACAGAGTCCTTTATGGCTTTCCTGTTGTTGAATATAACGAAAATTGCTGTATTGTTTGTTGCATGGCGAATAAATACAAAAAAATAAATTTTAAATTATTCTTGTTTTTAAACGCCATGCAACAATACAACAAAATTAATTCTATTTGTTAATGTTTCGTCGGTGGTTCAGACACCCTGATCTAAAAATCAGCACAAAAATCAATTGATTAAAAATTGACCAGGTACCATCATGGTTGCAGGAACAAAGTCCCTAGCCAAAAACTGTATTAACCTATATTAAAATATAACTATGTCTTTAAAACATTGTTAAAATGAAAGCAACATAATAGCGCTTAAAATGGGGTCTAAATACTTTAGTTCAAACTATTTTATTAAACCTAAGTAGAAGGGGTCTTATTTTAAAAGGAAGGACAAACTTGTACATAGTTTTTCTGCTTCATAAATGCTTTAAAGTTACCCGAAGCAAACACTTGATTTTCATTTTAGAGTTTTTTCCAAATATATAGACTGAAATAAACAAGAAACGCACTTTTGGGTTTAATTTAACTCGGATATAAATTTGAAAATTGGCCTTCATGTCCTCGAAAACTTTTACTATCGGTCGCTTGCGGTTGCCGAGTTTTGTCTGGGAGATTCCACCCAGGGTGTAGCAGCCTTCTCTCCGTTTTTGCGGTACTAACGGCGCTTCTAGATAAGATGGAAACCGCATTTTCTCCTTCCAGGTTTCATCTGAAAAATAATTGTAAATAATTTTCGACGATCTTCGAAAAGACACGATATTCAAAAAAAAATTATTTTTTTTGATAAAATTCTTGAGATCCTCAGACTATGGTCTCTTCTTATTATATTTTTATAAGAATATTTACCCTTCTACATTCATGCTTTCATTCATCAGCATATATTAAACAAAACATTGTTAATACTATTTCCACCACAAAAAATATAAAAAAATTATCACAAAAACGTTATACCAACTTCGTCTACGGTTTTTAATTTTTTTGGAATTTAAAAAATCCAAAATCCAACAAAAAAGTAGACGTTTTTGGAGCTGTAAGCAGGAAATTTGAAGCCGCAAAAATTTTGAAAAACAACAGCCGAAAGTTAAAAAAACATAGTTTGGGGTTAGATTTAGGCTTTACGTAGACTCAGGTATAGGTTTCGGCAAGTTTTCATATTCGGCTTCAAATTCCCAATCCTAAAAGTACTCGGCTCCAACGATTTAAGGTCAATGGTGCCGAGAAATTTAGCAGCTGAAATTTTGGGCCAAAATACGGAACTTGGAGCCGTTAGTTAATACCGAAAACAAAAATTACTACAGTCATAGCTAAGTCTAAGCCACGTCTAGATTTAAGCACAAACCAATTTGGCTTAAAAACTGAAGTTTTAACTGTTTGCAGTTTTAATAGTGCGGGGTCCTTGGAGCTACAAGAAAGGAACTAGGAGCAATCGGAATTTTTATAGAACTTGGAGCCACAAACAATAGAAACTTGAAGCTTTTAAGAAAAAAATTGGTTAAGCTTAGATTTAAGCTTCGCTTAAACTTGGGTAAAAGTTTCAGCGATTTTTACTTTCTGCTCCAAGTTCCCTACTTTTGGCTTCAGGTTCAAGTTCCAGATTTCCTCCGCTCCATAGACCCTAAATTGTTTCAATTCCAAAAAAATATTCAACGGCTCCCAGTTCTCTACCTGTGGCTGTAAACACCCTGCACCGCTTCTTCACTACCCTAGATTTAATAAAAATAGCTTACATTTATTAGGACACGGCCGGTGTTGTATGATCTGGAGTTTTATTCTCGATTCTCCGTTCAGGTTTTCACCCTCCGCTGCGTTGTTGTTATCGTTGGTCTGATCTCTCAGTCGATTCCGCGTGGAGGAGTTCACCGGCCTGGAAGGAAGCCTGGGCCTTAAAGGAGGCCTAGGTCGGGGCCTAGGTCGTAATTGCCCGAAGACGCCGTTGGAGTAAAGACACGTGCACGCGAGAACCAGTGCGAGAGTCCGCATGGTTTTTGCTAAGTTTAAATGACACGAAATGTTAATTTGTTAACCTTCTATATTACAATAATATAAATAATACAGTAATTATGATGCATTTTACAAAAAATTATTTTTAATTGCAAATGTAAATATTAAAAATTTCTTTCAACATAACCCTAATTCTAAACATTACTTAATCTAATATTTTATTATAATTTAATAATACAATTATAAACGTGTGACAATCAAATGTTACATTAATATTACCAGGCCCGAATAAAAAAGAATTGAAAAATTTAGAAACGAAATAAAGTCATAATAGATTTTGTCTTGTCTTGTTTTAAATCATTTCAACACATTTTAATTATTTAATTCCAAAAACACAGATTAGACAAATTGTTTTTTTAACATTACAATTTTTATAAATTGAAAATTAACAGTTATTTAAAAAGCATATGTTTTTTAAACGTGGTAGTCAATTTTCAACGGAAAGAAATTTGATTAAAAATGTGATGTGTCTTTGATTAAAACCGGCTTCCGTAACTCCGTATTGTTGTTTTAATTTTCTTTAAGAAATAAATTTAAAAGAATGGTTTGAAGAACAGTGTTGTTTCATTTTAAAGCAATTTTTTTTAATTTTAATTTGAAGTATTTTTCTATACTGGATATAAAACTTTTAATCTGTTGAAAAAAACTTTTAAAACATTTACTTTATTTTATTAAGAATATATAACACAAGAGAATGTCCGACTGTAGACTAAATTTTTGACCAAAATTTTGCGAGAAAAATCGCAATTTTAAATTCGTGTGCGGCTTTTCCCGTGAAAATCCGCTATATTCGTTGTGCAGGCAGACTCGCAGTGCTAAAATAATCGCAGTGCGAATAAATCAGTATAGAGTGCGAAAGAAGTCGCATTCCCCACTGCGAGAAAACCGACACTGTCTTAATAATTGCAGCGCGGGAAAATTAGCAGAAAATGTCTAATTTTTGCGAGAAAAGTCGCACACTAATTTGAAGGTGCGACTTTTCTCGCAAAATTTTGGTCAAAAATTTAGCGTACAGTCGGACATTCTCTTGTGTTATATATTCTTGATTTTACTAATTTTCATAATTTTATATGATCACAATTCAAACATTGTACAGCTAAGAATAACCGGTATGAATATATAACGATTTTTAATAAAATAAGTATTTTTGTAAATTTTAAGAAATTTATAAAATTCCAATAAAATTTTTGTTCTATAACATAAAAAATTGCTTTAATTGTGAAAAGTAAAAACAATAGTTTGGTTCGGTTATCATAAACGAAGCAAACAATTTTTTAACATTTTTTTAAATACTATTTTATAAAAAAGTACCCTTAAAACATTATTTTTTTATAAACTGTGCTTTTTTACAATAATGCAGACTTTCTACAGGACGGTATAAAAATTCACTAAATATAGTATAATAATATTGTACATTAATAAAGAAAGTGTACACGGTGCAAGAAATTCGAATAAACTATTTGATTTTATGACGAAACTAATTTTTCGGTGTAGATTGGCTGATCTCTGCGAGGGTCATTATCGCAATTAAATGCCGACATTTTCTATTTTATGACTTTGAAATCGGTTTTTGAAATAGAAGTTAAAACGCCAATAAAAACAGTTTTTAGGTTTATATCCTGTTTATTTACGTTTTAATATTTATAACATTAAATATCTCCTTTTTTAAAACTATCAAATGTTAATTTAATAAGATTTGATAATTTTTTATAATATGATAAGCACGGTAGAAAAATTAATTTTACATGCAAAAGTGCTCAGGTTTGCCCAATGTTGAATGCTAAGGGCTTGGTCTTATTTGGGTCAAAGAGTACAGACAGGTTACAATGAGATTTTAAAGGCTGGTTCACACGGTAATGATTAGTGACAAGTGACAACGTTTTCACAGCGCAGCGACAATTCATCGTGCAACGGTGAAAATGCACGCGAAACGCGCCGGTAGCAACCATCCTTAGAAAGGATTATGAAAGTGGCTCTAAAAACCCTAAAGTGACAAGAGACCACGCGTTTTGAGCGCGTTTACTCCATTACATTGTCACTTGTCACCGCGGTGTGAACACGTTGTCACTTGTCAGTTTAGTGTGAACTCACCTTAAAAGATGGATATCAAAATTTTAATATGTAAGAGACCAGTTTACACTTATTTAAATAAAAACAGACAAATTTTAACAATATTTTACAGCAAGTAAGCCTATAAATAGCAAAAAGCTTAAATTTGGTTTAATTTTGAACTATTAATAAATTAAAACAGAACTATTTTCCGAAATACAAAAGTCGGCTAGCAGTTTGGCAAGCTCAAACGTAACTTTTTAGTTTTGTTATAATTGGTTTTTTAGTAACTATCTGTGTGTTTGTGCGCATATGTGTGTGTGTGTGTGTGTGTGTGTGTGTGTGTGTGTGTGTGTGTGTGTGTGTGTGTGTGTGTGTGTGTGTGTTTTTTTTTTTTTTTGTGTGTGTGTGTGTGTGTGTGTGTGTGTGTGTGTGTGTGTGTGTGTGTGTGTGTGTGTGTGTGTGTGTGTGTGTGTGTGTGTGTGTGTGTGTGTGTGTGTATGTGTGTGTGTGTATGTAACTGTGTGTGTCCAATTTTCACCGTGGGGAACCCTATGGATTTTAAAAATTAATTTTTTTGTTTGTTTTTGGATTGGCTTAAATTTATTGGTAAGAATTTTTAGTCATTGGCTAAAAATTTTGTTTTTTAAGCCAAATACCATGTTTTTTTGTTTGTAAAGATTGGAAAAGCATGTAAAGAAGCGTGTTTATAAAGATTTTGTATTATTGAAAGTTTATAGTACAAAAAATCTCTTAAGAAGGTTAAATTTTAAAAAAAATCCCAAAAAGATTTTAATGCTGGACAACAAATTTTCAACAAAAATTTTGGCACTTGAAAATTTTTCTGTCTGTAACAAGGATTAAAAATTATTGACAAAAAAAAGACAAGGAACAACTATATCGTATTATATTATTATATTATTATTATTATTATTATTATTATTATTATTATTATTATATTATTATGTCGTATTATATTGTCAGATAACATTTTTTATGTTGATATAGACAACTTCCTGGTACACAGTAGTTTTTTTTTTCGTAATAACGCAAAAAATATCTTTAGAAGTTTTTAAGTGTGCTTATTTCAAATTTAATGTGAGATTTAAAATTACAGTAACATTTTTCAAAAAAAAACAAACATTATTTTAAAACATAAACAACTATTATAGTAAACATTAAACTTTTTTACTTTAAATAGTCTTAAAACAATTATTCGGGTTATTTTTTTGAAAATCAATATAAAATTTAAAAATATTTTATAAGTTTTTATTACTTTTACGAAAAATAATAAATGTACCAGAAAACTACAGGGAAAATTATATGTAAGCCGTATGGCTAACACGGGTTACTTAAATTTGTACAGTTTGTATTGAATTCCAGACATTGAGGGAATCTCTGTAAAATTTATTCAGTATTTGATTTTTCACATACGTATAATGAAATAACGAAATTTCACGTCACAAAACAAGTTTTCTTTTTAAAAAAACTTAATTTTGCTTGGGAAATAAATTAGCTCCAGTCATAAAATGACTTCACCGAAAATAAATGAGTGATTTTTTTTCAAAATGTTTTCCGGTTTTTTTCATTGTAAGTGGGTTAAAATCAGTTTTTCTATATATAAAAAAGTGTTTACTATAAATTTGTTTGAAATCACTAAAAGACGACAAACGTTGTAACCTTCAATTTTCAAAACCAAACACAATTAATAAAATGTCGCACAAAAAACACCGGATTTGACACAAACAAGTAATTTTAAAATTTTAAAATGTTGATTGATGGTCATTACATTAAAAACAAAAATCTCTGTACTATAAACAGCAAATATTTTTTATAAAGTTTTCGAATACAATTCTATTTACATTTGGCGAGACGTCAAATGATGATACATCATAGTAAAACGCAAATCCAATATAGCTGACCTCGACAATTTGCAGCATTAAATCCATTACTTAACAAGAAATTAACATAAGGTTTTTAGCAAAAAGACTTTATATTAAAGAAAAATGCCATATTTTAAAAATTATCTTTTACATGAATTACTAAATTTAGATGATAATTTTTTAAGGTTTAAACTTGTCTAATTTTAAGATAATGATTAAAAAAATAGGATTCCAGCAAAAACTGCTCATCAGATAAGTATATCAGTAAATAGACGAAAGGTAAACCCAACGTGGTTGCAACAGTTGTTTGTTGGATTAAAAAATGCCCTCCCATTAAGTAACCACTCAAATTACGAGAATCTGACGTCACTTTATCAAACAAATACTCAGCATTAAATCGAATCTAATTGGCAAAGTGACGTCAGATAAAGTAACGTCAGATTACCGTGATTTGAATGGTTACTTAATAGGGACATTTTTTAATCCAACAAACAACTGTTGCAGCTACGTTGGGTTTACCTTTAGTTCTGAATAAGCGTCTTTTACTGTACGAGAGAGGGTACAATGACAAATAGCGCCAATCATATGTTGGGAGAAAATTGAAAAACAGCGAGCGACTGGTACATTTTACGGTTTCAAATATATTCCAAATATTTATTGGTTCGAAATCTCGACCCCTTCCCTTCAAAATTTCATAAATACTTCCTAATATTATAAAAACAAAAGCATTTTTTTGGAATTTTTAGTTTTTTACCGCTTCCCAGGTACGGCGCTACTGGCGCGCTTGGATCCCACTTTTTTAATGTTTTAATTACAGAAAATACTTCTATTTAAAAGTTTGGAATGGACTTTTTAAAACTAATTTTTAAATTTTGAATAGTTTTACAATTCAAACATTAATAAAACCTATATAAGTTTAAAATTAGTTTCAAAGCACCAATTTCAACTTTATTTTTGCTAATTCGAAATCATTTTTCACAAAAATACTATTTTAGTGATGATTTCTAACTATTGTGATGTTTAATCAAAAAACCAAAATTTATTTAGCACAAACTAATATAATAAAACACTTAAACACGATGAAACATATCATCTTATAGCATATTTAATTAAGTATAGGTTTAAACTTAAGAAACTAGGAAAATTACGATTTTTTTCAAATTTTGGCTTTTTCTTTTTGTACCCTCTCTCTTACAGTAAAAGATGCTTATTCAGAACTAGTCAATATATATCAGGCATCAGCACAATATTTAACGTAATTCTACCGTGATGTGCGGTTCTATAGCATTGTGCTGGATGACCCATATAATTATTTGTTAAATGAAAGGTGAGCAGTTTACCCAAAAATAAATAATAAAGGAAAAATGAGTACAGTTAAAACAATCTGCCTGAAAAAACAGGTCCAGTTTATCGGGACCTTTTTAACTTTTGGTTTCATTTAAATGTGGTCCCTTTTAAGTACTTTTGGTTCATTTAAATGGGATCCCATTTAAATGGAACCTTTTTAAATGGGATCCCATTTAAAAAAGATCCCAATTAAATAAGTCTCATTTAAACGGGACCATGTCCCAGAACTAATTTAAATGGGATCCCATTTAAATAGGACCAGAAGTCGAAAAGACTTATTTAAATGGGACCAGGTGCCATTTAAATGAAACCTGTTTTTTCAAGCAGTTTGTTTTAAGTGTCTCATTTTTCCTTTATTTTATATTTTTGGTTTAAATATGATGTTTTATAAAATGTGATATAAAACAGTAAATCTAGCTACCAAAATATTGGATTGTAATTATTTTTAGGTTAAATGATTAAGGTCTCATTAGAGAGTTTTCTTAAGTATGGAAAATTGCGATTTTTGGCATACAAAATCTCACAAAATACAACACTGTTTGTTTAAAAATATGGGTGCTAAAGGACAAAAAACCACAAATATGAAGTGCACATTGATAATATTGATAAAATAGTTAAATTAATTGACAACAAAAATCAAATTGCAACGAAAATATTTTAAGCCTTTTTTATTTAAATTTTTTTATTATTTTCTAAGGATAATATCACAACAAAAAACAAATAAAACATACAATAAAACATAGCACAACAAACAAAACCAATGAAAAAAAATTAATTAGCAACGTAATAATTTTATTTATTTTTTTTTTAATTGGAAGCCTTTTTTAAAACAAATATTTAATTTATTTATATCTTGTTATTATACTGAATTTTGCTTTATAATCAATTTTTGTTTTATTGTATTTTTCCTTCAGACTGGTTTCAGTTTTCATTAAATATTTTAAGGTTATAAATTTTCACTTTATGTAATTGTAAAAAATTTTAAATAATGGAATTTGATTATTTAATTTTATTATATATATAAAATATTTTGTCCACAAACAAAATTTTTGCCATTTTCCATCTATAGGCACCTTGCACTGGAACTCGGTTTATACATGAAGTATGCAATAAACATAGCGAGTGACCATAATGGATAATTACCGTATCTCCTACTTATCTTTTGTAGTATGCAGATCAACCGATCGAAATTTCGCGCGCTTTCGAGGGTTGATCTGCATACTACAAAAGATAAGTAGGAGATACGGTAATTATCCATTATGGTGACTCGCTATGTTTATTGCATACTTCATGTATAAACCGAGTTCCAGTGCAAGGTGCCTATTAAAATGTTGGCTTTTTCCAGCAATAACAATGTGTCATCCAATTTTATGTTAAGTTTTTTTCTTTTTCTTCAAAACAATTTATAACGGAATACCAAAAAAATTCTGTACTTTGGCACTGATAAAAAAGTGTTCTAAAGCATCCTTAATCTTTAGGTTACACAGTTTACAAAGAAGATTTTGCGTGGCAATAATTCTGTAATTTATTTTAAATTGAAACGCTATTGTAATTTATTTTCGTCTAATGTTTTTTCAATTAATCAAAATTTTTTCTCCCAGATTATGGAGTGTTTTTCACCAAAAATTTTATTCTGTTTTAGCATTTGGTTGCAAAATCATCTGGTTTTAACAAATGATTTCTTTACTGAGTCATAAGTGGTTAAATTTACGTTAATATTATCATAATTATCTCTTAACCCTTGTTTCAATATTAATTTCCAGCGCTTGGAAAGAGCTGATTGGATTTGATTTAGTCTAATGATATTCATACGTTTTAAACCATATTTTAGGTTTAGTTGATCTATCGTTAACCATCGTCGCTCTTCATTAATTAAGTGCTTGATTCTTTCACAGTTTTTTCTTTAAGTTCTTTAAAAAACGCGCTTTGTTCACCAATTAAAATATTTAGATTATTATTAAGACTTTCTTCGATCACTTTGTATGAAAGATAGTGATACAATTATTTTTTACCCTATTTATTTCCATAGCTGCTTTTAATCCTTCCATATAACATGTTTGTATGTGGTTTAAATTTAAGTTTAAGTATATTAATAATTCCAATTGATATCTTTCATATTAAAATTAATTTTCACAATCCATTATATTTAACCAACTCCCTAAAAAAAACTCAATTATCTTTAGTTCCTTAAAAATAACTATATTCCATACAAAAATGATGCGAACTGACGACGGAACTCGAACTTTAAAAGGTCATATCTCCATAACGCAAGGTAGAAAACTTTATAAAAAATATTTGCTGTTATAAGTACGAGATTTTTGTTTTTAATGTAATGACCATCAATCAACATTTTAAAATTTAAAATTACTTGTTTGTCAAATCCGGTGTTTTTTGTGCGACATTTTATTAATTGTGTTTGGTTTTGAAAATTGAAGGTTACAACGTTTGTTTTCTTTTAGTGATTTCAAACAAATTTATAGTAAACACTTTTTTATATATAGAAAAACTGATTTTAACCACTTTACAATGAAAAAAACCGGAAAACATTTTTTAAAAAAAATCACTCATTTATTTTCGGTGAAGTAATTTTGTGACTGGAGCTAATTTATTTCCCAAGCAAAATTAAGTTTTTTTAAAAAGAAAACTTGTTTTGTGACGTGAAATTTCGTTATTTCATTATACGTATGTGAAAAATCAAATACTGAATAAATTTTTCACAAAAATTCCCTTCAATGTCTGGAATTCAATACAAACTGTACAAATTTAAGTAACCCGTGTTAGCCATACGGCTTACATATAATTTTCCCTGTAGTTTTCTGGTACATTTATTATTTTTTAGTAGGAACTAATAAAAACTTATAAAATATTTTTAAATTTTATATTGATTTTCAAAAAAGTAACCCGAATAATTGTTTTAAGACTATTTAAAGTAAAAAAGTTTAATGTTTTCTAGGGTAGTTGTTTATGTTTTAAAATAATGTTTGTTTTTTTTTTGAAAAATGTTACTGTAATTTTAAATCTCACATTAAATTTGAAATAAGCACACTTAAAAACTTCTAAAGTATTTTTTTTGTGCATTTTGCAAAAAAAGAAAAAAAAACTACTGTGTACCAGGAAGTTGTCTATATCAACATAAAAAATGTTATCTGACAATATAATACGACATAATAATATAATAATAATAATAATAATAATAATAATAATAATAATAATATAATAATATAATATAAAATATGGTATACTTTTCCTTGTCTTTTTTTGTCAATAATTTTTAATCCTTGTTACAACAAAATTTTCAAGTGCCAAAATTTTTGTTGAAAATTTGTTGTCCAGCATTAAAATCTTTTGGAGCAATACGTTTTATGTAATTACTTCGTCAGTCCCGTATTGCTCTATATTCACCATATGAATGTATTCCTCCGCCAAGAAAGTAACCTGACTTTTTTAATGTGTTTCTATATTGTTTTTGAGAAATTTTTTCCGGCCTATTCATAATTTAATATAACCTAATATTATGTGTTATGTAACCCACCCGTACAAATGATGGTGGAAATCGTGTTAAACATGTTCTTTTACGTCAATTTTATGGGGGCCGAAATTAAAGAAATCTTAAAATGCTCATTTAGATAAACGCATTGCAAAATGATTTTGAAGAAAATAATAAAACACGAAAATTAACAATTTTGAGCCTTAAATAGAAGTTATATTAAGTTTATATAGTGCTTTGTTCCAAATTTGATGCAGTTTGTTTAAACACAACAAAAATCCAGAAAATCCGCAAAAATTCATTTTTGTATGAAAATTTTGATAATGCAGAATAACTTAAATAAAAAACTTTTGCAAAAACACTTTATTCAACATTCATCCAGTTCCTTTTGTGCTAGTTCTTTTCTGTTTGAAAAATAAGCCAAATTTATAACACCCTAAATTGATGGCGAAAATTAAGGCCTGGCCGAAATTAAGTCAGATACCGTAAATGCATAAACTAAAAAAATGTCAAATATAGTAGTTTAAATTCTTAACATAATACATGTAAAAAAACGGTTATGATTCATCTTTCTTTCCCCCGTTTTATGATAGCTCGAATTTCTTAAGCATAATATTTGTTTGTGGGGTAACTATTAAGTTAAATTGCAATAAAAAAGATTTTTTTTAAAAGATAATCGTTAATTTTAAATATTATCTGAAATAAGGATATTTAATAATTCTTTGCGGATTATATATACATGATTACAAGTTATAAATTAGTGACAACAAAAACGAAACACGAGCGCAGCGAAAATAAAATTAATGTGATTTTTTTGTATTAATTATGAAATATAACTTAAGTTATCTGGCTTAACTTTAAAAATATAGTAAAGCTACATAGTTTATCAACGTATAATATTGTTTGTATCTAACTTACAAGAAGCTTATAATCAATTAAACAAAACGACTGAATAAGATTAATCTTATCTAAATTTATTAATTGGTTTGAATTTGAATTTTGTTTACAAAAGATGGACTATTTGACTTTTGCTTGCGGTATAACAGTAATGACGTGACAGCTGGCACTATCACTGGCCAATTAGATTTCGCCTTTCTATTGGCCTCAACAAGCTACTATTCAAGCGTTCTTGCGACGCCCCATTTTAGTGAGTTTTCTTTTAATCCCTTTAGTCTGCAAATCAGTTTAAAACTATATATTTTTTAGACTGATAATATTATCAACAAGTATCAAAACTTTGATAGAGTTTTAAATTTAAAAGTCAACGTTTAATTTCAAGCTATTTTTGTTTGGAGCAAATAAAATTTTATTATTTAAATAAAATTGTTTGTTGATAATCGGTGGCTGAGTTGATTTTCTACTAATTGAACTAGGTTATTTCGTTATTTTGTATACAAAATGCTAAGCAAGTAAGTTGTTTTATTTATTGTATCATTATATATATATTTTAGATTTTCTTATTTTTTGCGATGGTTTTTATTATGAACATAATTTAAAACTTTGTTACTCGGTTTAAGAAATTTTGAGATTAATTACCGGAATAACAGTGTTATTAATTTAATATTTTTCTTAACTATATAATATTACAAAAACTTTTAGTTTTTTATTGAATCGTTCTTATAAAATATGATTAACAATTTGTGACCTATTATTTGATTCAAATTTATAATCCACAATAAAGCCAATGGTTATAATAAATATTTTGATAAATTTTCATAATAATACTGACAATCAAATTTGTTCCAAATGAAACAAAAAAGATAGACACAATTTTTTTTTAAATTTGAATATATTTTAGGAAATGTGAGTAATAGAAAATCATGGTTCTTTCTTTTTTAAATGTGTTAGAAAAAGTGAATTTTTTTACATTTAATTAATAAATGTTTTAGAATAAAACCAATGATGTCGGCCGTGTGGCTGGCCAGACAAAGTACAAAGAAGGTGTTTTCAGTTAAAATTTTCCAACCTAAATATCTTATTGTGACCAACACATTGTGTTCTTCCCTTTTATACGGTGTCGGCGATGTCATTCAACAGAAACTGGGGAAATATTTCGATGAAACTCACCCTGATTTGGACTGGAAACGAACAAGTAATGAGTTTTGAGACTTATAATGCTCCTACAGCTCCAGAGCTTCATTTTATGTTCATGCTAATTTACTAAAGATTATGCCATTTTATACTACTACGTTCATATATTATTTTTGTGAACTAATAATTTTCAAAATGTGTTAAAAATGGCAACGAAATGTTACGTCACATACACGGAGCTAAAATTAAAAACGATTTCAACTAGAATACACTAAAATTTAGGTTACTCATATATAAGCGATTTAGGTTTGGAGGCTTTCGCTGTAAACAACAGAAATTTCAATGGAGCGTTATATTACTGGAAAAAACAATAAAATATCAAATTAAAATTTTGATTTCTTTACGCAATAAACGTGTGGTTACTGCGTCAAATGTTTGAAAATTTATGAAGTTTATAAACAAACGTTTTTAGTAAAGACATAAAAATGAAGTAGAATGAAGTTAACGTTAGAGCAGAGTTGTAAGCAGGCCGAGATTCGGACCGCTTAGTCCAACTCGCCTGACGAGAGCTGTCAGTCTTGCTTGGCTCAAATTTTCCCTGCCTGGTCTGCGGTGTCCAGCAGTGTCTATTCTTGTATCATTTATTATTCTAAAAAAAGTCCGCCAGCCGGCCAGTCATTACTAAAAATCTCGGTCCGGCCCGGTCTGGACAGCGGCACATTTGACCAGTAAATGATTTTTATAAAATATTTATATGCGAAATGTGACACAAAACACTTCTAATTATAAACATAATAATATAAAAAATATATAATATACCGAAAAATGTGCAACTCCTATATAAAAAAAGTAGAGAAAAGGTGGCCTTTATAATGAGCCTCTCCATTTAAATGACACTCTCCACTATAATGGCATAGTAGCCATTTTAATTCGGCGAGTTGAAATGGAAAAGAAGCCATTATAATAGTCATTTATTGATTTAATTTCACTTCTTATACTCACAAGTCTAATACTGTCCGGGCCGCACGAGTTTCTGCATGTTGGACAGTATTGAACCAACACGGAGAAACTCGTGCGGCCCGGACAGTATTAGATTTGTGAGTATATATGAAGTGAAATTAAGTCAATAAATGGCTATTATAATAGCTTCCTCTCCATTTTAACTCGCCGAATTAAAATGGCTACTATGCCATTATAGTGGAGAGTGTCATTTAAATGGAGAGGCTCATTATAAAGGCCACCTTTTCTGTATTTTTTTATATAGGAGTTGCACATTTTTCGCTAAATTATACATTTTTGATAATATTATATTTACTTTTAATTTTTTTAAGGCCGTATTGCTTTATTACCAAGAATTTCTTGAAAAATTATACTTTTCTTTATTTTTTCGTCAAAAACTTAATGTTTTCTTAGAACCACTGATAAATTTCAAATGTATTTTGTAAAGTTTTTATTGAGGGTGAAGGTCTTCCAAAAATTTTTTAATCACTAGAACTGTACTCAGAAGCCTAAAAAGCTAATTATTTCAAGGCTATTTTAAAAATTTTATGTAGGGATAACTTTCTTTTTCAATTTTTTTCAATCTCGTTTGAAAACTGGTAAAATAATAGGGTAGCATTTGATCCCTTGGGTTGAAAATAATGCTGAAAGAATGGTGATTAAAAAGATTGCTTTAGATGTTTTAGCTTCGTATATGCTGGGCACTCTTCGAACCAAATTAAATTAGCTATAATTAAAGCCATACGGGAAATAACAAGCGCCAATTTTTAAAACCAGACACATATAAAAACAAAAAGAAAATGTGAAAAAATATAAAATGTCAAACCAAAGAAGAAGTTTGTGTGCACGAAATAAAAAAAAAACACTAAAATTATATTTTATTTAGAAATGAGTCGGTTGAATGCACATATGCCTGCTATAAAGTATATGGGTTTATGATTGCTTTTTTTAAAATTACATAGCGTTAAGAAAATAAAGATTAAATAAAAATACAAAGTGAATTTTGTATTTTTTTAAAATTATTTTTAAAAAATTTACACTTTTTTGGTATCTATTTAAGATTAAAGCCCTAATTCCGGCGTATAATGCGGTTCTAATGAGGACACGCCCTAATTGGGATGTCACCCACTCAGCATGATAAAAATATTTATTTGAAATTACTTATACAGCTCCATTTTGGATTTTTTTATCAGTGGAGGTATTTTGTACACTTCAAAAATGTATACTGCAAGCAACTATTCATCTGGACCAAGGAATACATATTTATAGTTGGTTCATTTCATGTCTTTTATTTAATAGGTATAGCGAAAGCAACAGCCCATGAATGTACACAGTTTTCCTAAAGAATGACAATTATATACACTGCGCTTATTTGTAAACTATAATTTAAAGGTGCGGTGCGGATTCAAACTTGATTTTTTGTCAAAACCTTACCCCTGCCCTCAATACCCCACAAAAATTTTTTCATCAAAATATTTTCATTGGTTTAGGAGATATAACCCACCAAAAATGGGTTTTTCGACAATTCTGTATTTGAAGGATTGCTCAATGGGTATAAAAAGTTTTAGTTACAAAATATGCCTTTAAAGAAAGCGACTATTTTCTACTTTAATTTTATAACTTGATTGTTAAGATTGAAGCAGTATTTATTGCTATATTGCGTTTCTTTTACATAAAACCCGCGATTTTTTGCTAAAAATACAAAGTGTAGGCAAAAATGTTGGGCAAACTTAATCAAATCCCTGCCGTCGTTTGGGTTTTTTAGCAAAAAACAAGGGTTTTTCTATAGGAAACGCAATATCTCGACAAATACTGAATCAATCAACGTATCAAATTAAAGTAGAAAGTAACCGTTTTCTTTGAGTTCATATTTTGTAACTTAACAAATTTTTATACCAATTTTCCAAGTACAGAATTGTCGAAAAAAACCCTTTTTGGGGGGTCATATCTTCTGAACAAGGCACGGGTAAAGTTTTTACAAAAAAAAAACACATTAAAATTGAAGACAAACAGTTTGATTCTGCATCCGTACCACACCTTTAAGCTTTTTTAAAGCAAAACTTTAACTAAACTTGGTTTTATGCAAGTTTTGAGTGAAATATGTTTTTAGAGAGAATGATGATAGCAGGTCTACTTACAGGACCGATGAATCATTACTGGTATAAATATTTGGATAAATGGGTGTTAGGAAAATCCGTAAAACATTGTTTGCTCAAAGTTTTCGCAGATCTTGTGGCATGTCCTGCGTTTTCCTCGGTTTTTATCATTAGTAAGTTGGATAATATGTTAAATAAACTATTTTTACAGAAAGACACAGTAAAGATCGAACGGGCACGAAAACGACCAGAGGTCGAAACTGAAAAAATAGTTTGAAAGAAAATTTTTATTATTATGCCATTAATAATGTTTAAAACTAGAAATACATAATAAACTACATAGAAAAGTTGGTTGTTCATCCCTTTCAGAAATAACCGATCAATCAGTGGTTTATATACTGCAAAAAAATTATTTTAGCTGTTGCTCTACAAGAAGGTAAAAGTTACAGGTCTGCACTTCAGGAATACAATGAAAAATTTTTTACAATATTTACAGTACGTTTAAATTGTTTTTAATTTAAGGTTCTTTTAAGATATAATATTCTTAAATATATTGTAACATAATATAGATAAATTACAGTGTACAATATTAGATTTTATACTTTTTTCGACCCAACAATTCGTGTCATGATTAACATTTATTAAAATTGAACTAAAGCTTTTGGTGTATGACCGTTTGTAAAATATGATCAATAACCCTCTGATGAAAATGTTTTTTTTCTCCATAAAACATGCTTCAAAAACTCTTTTGGCACCAATTGGGTTTTTAACATTGTTAATAAGTCGTTATTAGTAGAAACATTTTATAATCTTATACCGTTTTAACTTTAATTTATTGATTATATTGCAAAATTCTCCAATACAAATTACTGCACTATTTATTATTGCTTTAATGTGTTTGAGTAAAAATTGCATAACAAACATTAGATCGTTTGACAATTTTGGTCAACTAGTCTCAAAACAAAACCAAACGACTGTGTGTTTATAAAACTTAAAAAATATACTTAGAGTGCTACTTAGTTTTTGTTCGACGTTTTATGTGTTCCGTGTAGCGTGATTTTATGGCTTATGTATATGTGTTAAATTGTTTTTTAAATTTTCAGTTCAAGTTCAAATTAAAACATTCTTTTGATAAATTTCATCAAAACGCACAAAAGCTGCAAAACAATGGTGGTGACAAACCGAATTATTTCATTTATCATAGTTCAAGAGTGTTATATTAATAATATTTATTTTCAACCCGAAAACAATATTAATGAATGATAATGTTAGAAGTCATTTGTGAATACTTTGAAAACATTAGAAATCTTTTCCTAAGCGCAAAAGAATGATAAAAATGTTTTTTACAGACTTGTTTTAAATTTTACGTTTGTTTATTTTAGTTAGATTTAACATTTTGGCCACCACTTCAATTGATCAATTTCTACTTTCTTCCTACTCAAGCCCGGGTTATTTACGTTAGTTCCATTCAAGTGATGTATAACGTATGCTTATCATATATAAAACATGAGGTAATTTTTTGAAGTTTTTTGAAACAAATTAACGGTTCCACAATTAATAAACGTAAATTATATTGTCATTTCTGATTAAAAGACTTAAAAACTTCCTACCCTTTAACTTAAAAAATTAGAAAAAATTGTACCCATTTACTTGACATATTAAATAAAATTATTAAATGGTTTAATACAACCTAAAAAGCTCTTTAAGCTCTTTTTAATAATTGCACTGTTCTAAATTACGAAACGTAAAGTCTAAGTTCGTTATTAAGGTAGAACAACACAGTTAGATTTTGACGGCAGATCCTTACTAATTAATTTTTACTAAAGTATAATTAGACCTGCTGATTAAATTTTTGACATTCATTTTTCTGTAAAAAAATGTTATCGTCCACAATGATCAAATAACATCAATAAAATACATGTCAAAAATACAAAACATTAATAAAATTTATTACCAAAAATATTCTATTTTTTTCATTTTCGATTTAGCGTATCTTGAATAATAAAACACTTTTTTTAATTAAAAAGCTAAAAATTAAAAAAAAAATTTTTTTCGACATTAAATATATGGCTCAGCGAAGACTCGATCCCAAGGACCCGAGGATGCAGGCCCGATGTACTAACCACGCGGCTACAGGGTGAGCTAAGATTTTTCACTTAAAAGTTACTTTTAAAGAAACGGTTCAAAACGTAGTTTTTCGGTGTCAATTAAAAAAAATTAAACGAAAATTAAAAAATTTGATTCACTCAGATTTTAATGAAAGTTTTGAAATAGTTAGACACAAGTCTAATCAATACTTTAAATTGTTTTTGATTAAAAAACTAATTCAGGATTTTTTAAATTTGATTTTTCTTTTAAAAACATCGATTTTTAATTTTCTTCAAATTTTGAATTACGTTTTGCTCCAAACCACATCGAAAAGTTGCCCTCTATTTTTCTTTAACTTTCTATAAAATTGCCGAAAAAAACTGAGAGAATCAAATTTTTTAAATGGTCAAAAACTGTTTTTTGAGCTTTAGATTCATTTGAAATATATCTTAAAATAGAACAACTGGTAAACAATGAAATTAACCGTTAGATACATCATAATCTGAGCTTTCGATCGCACTATATTTTTGTCAGACAAAAATTAATATCTAAGACGATATCTAACTTTTAGTAAAATTGTCATAGTCATAACTGTGGTGTTCTACCATAAGGTATGTCGTTTAAATTGAGTTCTCGATATAATATTTATTACCCTCGAATATCATGAGAGAACTGCGGAGCTTCAGAGCTCCTCTGGTTAAATTAGGGGTTTTAAGCGTAAGCTTATAATACACTTCAAATTACTATATTGTCATTCTTAGGATTTAAATGAAGTTTTTAAATAAAAGTTAGTTAAAGAATTTTTTAAAAAAATCAATGGCATTACTATTTAATTATTCATTAACTAGCAAAAAATAATGGTGGAGCTCTGAAACTCAGAGTTCTGGGGAAAATCATTAATTTTTAGCACTAAATTTAATATAACAGGAGTGTTTAATTTTTTAAACTTAAATTTTAAGTTGTTTGATCAGGATAATTTATGAAAAATGGTCTGTAAACAATCTTTTTTTCAGATAAAATACGTACTAATGGGATTCTCAAATTAAATCGATTTTCAAAAAACCCACTCCTGTAGTAATGTAATATTATATTAGTTTTAAAAAATATCAGGGTTAGTTTTTTTAAAAATCCACACTACTTTTTACTCCGAAATTTTCACGATGGTTAAAATCCTCCCATTTAAACGGAAGTTGTTTGGTGTTAAATATCTTCACAGGGTTATTACGTTATAGAATCAGTTTTAGCCAATTACCGCGCCGGAAAAAAATGGAGATCTCTCATTCATTGGAGATAAATTTATTCCCAAGCGCTAATTGGCTTAAACAGCTCCTTCCACAACTATTCCGACAAAGCAAAACAAATAGACGTGATCACGAATACTATATGGCATTTTGAGGGTCCTTAAAATCCTAACGTGTTTTTTTAATTAAAGTTATTTTTTTCTTTCAGTTCAAAAAATTTATTAAATCATATTCTTTAGGTGACCAGTAAATTAGCATAAACATTGGTAGTTGTTTTGGGGATCATTGTTTAAAAAAATGGCGAACCGCAGGATTTTGGAAATACATCGCTATGTACATATACCATACTTTGATAAAGTTTTAAAAAGATTCACTCTCTAAAATGAGACACTATTCATCCTAACATAACAGTTTAAAAATAAAACATGTTTATTATTTATATATTTTAGATGTAAATGTTTTTAGGATCCAGTAATAACGTGGTAGTAGTAAGTTTGAATGTCGTTTTTGTGACTTGGTGTACATTTGTTTATAGATAAATATTTAAGAAATAAATTTAACACTCGGCCAACTTCAAAATAATAAATACTTCAAAATAATAAATATCAAAAATGCTGCAACCTATAGTTTTATCATTAAATCTCATTTCCTCATTCCTGTTCCAGCTATACATTATGGTAAACTTCCCAAATGAAAATATTCTAAAATAAATTCGTAAAAAATTCTTTATGACAAGTGAGTTCCATGTATAACATCGGCAGTCCAAAACAAATTAAGAATTTTCTTTTCATTTTCATTTCAGATGATTAATTTCGTTGCAGGAGTTCGCCAAGACCAGTAACTGACACTGAATACTATCTATGTATATTTTGCGTTAAAATTTTAAATTCCTTTCGTTTTAGGACTCCATAGCGGGTACAATGTTCCACGCTCATATCGCCGACAAGCACATCGCTAGGTCTATGACGTCAAGTGCTAGCCGGATATTTCCTAAATAATAATTTTACAGCAGGAAGAGTAACAATCGGTATAAAATTCACGGAACTGCGACTAGTTTTTTTTAGGATTTTTATATTAATGACTAAAAAACATTGCGACCCCAGCACCTGCACCAAAACTCCAGAAAATTGTGAAAAAAGTATACCAAATCACATTCGCGTCAGTTTTATACTTTTTGTGACTTATTCTGCCATATAAATATATCGTCGTTACTACGGCAACTCATTCTGTAGTTAATAAGGTCCTGTTTTTAATATAAAATGAGTCACGGTTATGTTGATTTAATACAAATTGTGGCTCATTTTGCCGTAATAACGACGATATACACGTAAATTGTATTCCATTTTCAATAACGTTTAATACTAATGATATTATATAGATTCGATAAATTGTGATATATTATTAGTTCTATAAGCACCACCCTTCGCTGCTTTTGCTATAAAAGATCACGATATTCAAAACCCTCCCATAGAAAAGAAATTGTTCAGTGTTATTTTTTTTACAGACTTATAACGTTGGTTATAGAATCACTTTTTAGCCAATTAGTGCTTATGAAAAAGGAGATCTTTCATCCATTGGAGATTAATTTTTTCCCAATTGCCTAAAAGTGATTCTATTAGTTCCTCCCACAACCATTCCCACAGAGCAAAACATATATGACGTGATCACGAATACTATATGACAAATTGAGGGTACATAAAATCCTGACGTGATCATGAAAAATATAATTTTGGCGTTATTTGTTTTTGAGCACGTTTGATCATCATTTTTCCGCGCAAAAACAATTACGATGGTCAAAACCCTCCAATTTAAACGAAAAATGTTCAGTGTTAAATATTTTCACAGAGTTATTTATGACGTTATATAATCACTTTTAGCCAATTAGCGCTTTGGAAAAAAATGGATATCTCTTTTTTATTGGAAATCATTTTTTTTCCAAAAGCTAATTGGCTAAAACAGATCTTCCCAAAACCATTCCCACAAAGCAAAACATATTAGAGAAACGCAACATGATAATAAGCGTAAGACTTAACGCATAAGCAAAAATGTCTCAAACTTTAAAAAGTTTTTTGGTTTAAAAATACAGTTACTAAAGACAGTTTAATAGATAAGAAATACTATATAAATATGACGTGATGACGCATACTATACGACATTTTGAGGGTCCCTAAAATCCTGACGTGATAATTATAAATAGAATTAAAACATCACAGCCTATGGTTGAATTTTATCTGGCAGATCTCGTAAATTCATATGCAGACATAATTAACGCGAACAATTATTATAGGTAAAATAGTCGTAGCTGCGACTCTCGCCTTTTTGTTTATTCCAATAATCGCTCAGAATTGTTTTTCGTCTTCTAAATCGACTAATCAGCGTACTGGTAGCAGAAATCATGTATGGGCACGCAGTTGCGCGAGTCCTGAGAGTACGCATGCTCTCTTCTGCCCGTGGGGACCACCGGCCGGAAACAAGTTGAAATGATTCACTTTACACTGCGCCGTTAAAATAGGCGGCAGCAAGTATTTCACGGTTATGTTAAATGTCAACTTACCACTGAATAATCGTTACCAAATTCGATTTTATACGTATAAAATAACAAAATTTAAAGAAACATACAAGCTTTGCTTACAAAATGCATACATATACAATAGATTTCTTTACACTAAAACCAATTAATAATCTTATTATATTAGCAATGAATTTTTTAAAGTTTTTATTAAAAACGGGTAAAAAGATGTGTTTTTTAAAGGCGAAAATTAAACCAAGCCTATGTTTTTAGCTACGAGTATTTTACCTATAATATTTTAAGGTTATGACGTTTTTTTAAAAACACATAAGAAATCAGATTTTTTTTAATTCCACCTTTGCACAAAATATACAAAAATTTACCAATTTTAGCCCTTTAAAATTTTTCAGTTTTTAAATTGAGTAATTTAATAAATAATTATTAAAATGCGGCTTTTGATCTTTAATAAACCGTTTTCGTATTAAACCGTTTTTGTTTTTTAAAAATTAAAATATTAAACCGTTTTTTTTTCGTTAAAAATTTTGAGTGGTTGTGTTGTTGAATACTCGATTCAATACGGCAATTATGGAGGTCAGTTGGATTTGCCAAAAATCGATCTGTTCAAATTCAGTTTACGTATTCACTTTGAGTGCCGCTGCCAATAAATTTATTCAAAAATCGTCATAGACAAATTGAAAAATCTAGTATAAGACAAAAAAATTTATTCATCTCAATTTTATGCATTGGAAAAAATACGAGCGAAAATAGGACTGAAGTGTTGTTATACAATGTAATTATTTGTTGCACATGCAGTTCTTTTTTAAGCTGTGCAGTGTACTTTGAGTCGATTACACTCACGTTTTTTACAATGCAGATTTGACCGAAATGATAGAAATGTTTTAAGGATTTTTTATAAAAAGAAAGTTTACAAAACGCCCATATGGTGTGCACCACGCCAATATAAATATTTTCCTGCTTCTAGGTTTTTTATTTAATATTAAGCTGTTAATTTAATGTTAACATTATTTTTAAATGAAAAAAAATACAAAAATTTGTTTTATCAAAAATAAAATATTGACTAGCCGCTGGTTTCGGCATTTAGTATTGTAAAAATGTGTTGTATATAATTATGTATTTTGTAAAAAGAATTTTTATACTGTAAACAAAAATAAAATTTTTTACCGCTTGTCCGTTATTTTTAACATACAAAAAAAATTTATTTTAACGTAAGGTTTTTTGTTTGCTTTCAACAGTCTATGGCAGCCTTAGGGTTTCAACTTAACAGTGAAAACTGAAATAAAAGTTAAAAAATTAAACAAAAAAATTTAGAATTACTTTTAGTGCCACTTAATGAATCCTGGGCCAAAACGGATAAAAACATCTTTGGTTTGGGGATCACTTGTTTCAGGTATGGAAAGATTATGTTTGATTTGAAGTTCAGAAGAGATCTTTGAAGACCTCCCCGAAGTTTGTTTTTTTTTACGCGTGGAAAGTCTAAGCCACACCTTGTTTGTCTCCTTTTAGATTGAAACTCATTGAGCGATATGTAATTTTAAACATTTGTCGGACTTCTTAACCCGATAAGGACGGCTCTTGAACCTGTCTCCCGAAGACTGGAGGCAGGTAGAAGGCAGGTAAAACTGCCTCGGAGGCAGGTTCAGGTAGGAGGCAAGTGATCCTGCCTCCTATGTTGAAGCATATATACATGTTAGGAGACAGGCAGGAGGCAGCTAAAACTACCTCGGAGGCAGTTAGGAGGCAGGTAAGAGGCAGCAAAATTTTTAATGGAGGCAGGTAGGAGGCAGGTAAAAACCGTTTTTCCTAATTCAGGCACTTGGTCCTTACCGGGTTATAAATAAAAAAAATGACCTGACCTTGCCACGGGCCAGAAGGACCACCAGACATTAGAATTAGATACTGACTGAAGAACCGTAAAAAAGGATCTAAGAGCCAAGCTGCGCGAACGAAAGGAAACAAGGAGCCAAATTGGAGATAAACAAAAAACCAAAGTACAAAAAATATTTTTGAATTTTTAAAACACGTTTTGTGATTTAAATTTACAGAATGTTTTTGCAGCGATGTCCCGGGAGCAAAGTCTATTTTTAAAACCACCAGAGCATCCATCAGAGCTCCGCCCTATAGACTAAAGGTAAACCCAACGTGGCTGCAACAGTTGTTCGTTAATTTAAAAAATGCCCCCATGAAGTAACCATTCAACCACTTAAATAGCGACAATCTGACGTCATTTTATCAGCCAATTAGATTCAATTTAATAGGAAGTATTTGTTTGATAAAGTGACGTCAGATTCTCCTGATTTGAGTGGTTATCTAATGGGGGCCTCTTTTAATCCAACGAACAACTGTTGCAGCCACGTTGGGTTTACCTTTAGTTCTGAATAAGGGATTTTTAGTGTAGGAAGAAGGTACAATGACCACTAGCGCCAATCATATATAGAGAAAAAATTGAGAAACGACTAGTATATTTTACGGTTGAAATATTTCAAACATTTAATGGTTCAAAATCTCGACCCCTTCTCTTTAAATTTTTTTAAAAACATTTCTTAATATTACAAAAACAAACATTTTTTGGGGGTATTTAGTTTTTTGCCGCTTCGTAGATATGGCGCTGCTGGCGCGCTTGGTAACCAGCTTTTAAATTTTTCAATTACAGAAAATGCTTCTATTTAGAAGTTTGGAATGGACTTTTTAAAATTAATTTTTAAAATTCAAATAATTTTACAACCAAAACTATGTAGGTTACAACTATCCAAAACTACAAACCTAGTGTGTAGGTTTGAAAATTGTTTCAAATCACAAATTTCAACTTTATTTTTGCTAATTCGAAGTCATTTTTCAGGAAAATACTATTTTAGTGATGATTTCTAACTATTGTGACGTTTAAAAAACCAAAATTTATTTAACACAAAATTATATATTAAAGCACTTCAACATGGTGAACATATCATCGTGTAGCAATTTTAATTAAGTATAGATTTAAACTTAAAAAACTAAGAAAACTACATTTTTTTCAAATTTTATTTTTTTCTTTTTGTATCTTCTCTCGTATAGTAAAAGACGCTTATTCAGAACTATACCAGTATTTAAAGAGAAGATGGGTTAATTTTGTTAAAAATTTTTTGTAAACTAAATGTTTTTTAAACCTTATTAAAAACCATAAAACGAATCCTAAAAATGCATATGCATGGAATCGCTTATGTAGGCAACGGAACTCCGCCCCTCTCCCTCGTCCTTCTGTTTTAATGGTGCGGAGCCACCTATGACTAAATTATATCTGGCTGACCTCGTAAATTAGTATGCAGACAAGAGCGGACCAATTAAAATTGAGCCGTTATGACATTTCAAAAAAAAAACACAAAAAACGTAGTTTTTTAATTCTACCTTTCACAAAATATACAAAAATTAACAAACTTTAACCCTTAAAATTTGCATTTGGGTTCCAAATTGAGTAATTAAATAAATTATTGTTAAAATACGGGTTTTGAACTTTATTATTAACCGCTTTCCTTAAATATTTTAAATTGTTTTGTTGTTAAATAGTTGATTTAGTAGTGCAAATTGTCGAGGTAGGCTAGATTTTATTTGCCTAAGTTAGAGAGTTTTATTTTATATCGGAGGAAAACAGAAAAGTAAAAAAAAAGTAAAAAAAAGAAATATGTCCTTCAAATATTTATTGGAACTAACCATGCCATTCATAAAACTTTTGAACTTTGTCAACTTCGGAGTGGGTCCGTTTTTTGCGCAGACCAGTCTGCGTAAAAAACGGTCGCAGTTCGTTTTGATCCTCAAAAAAGTGGACTGGGTCTGTTTTTGTTTCACTTAGTTTTTGGACTATTTATGGCTTTTAATTCGGATTTTCACATTGAAAATTCGAAATTGTAAGTAAATGTTTAACACCAGAAAATTTTCAGGCATTCTTCAAGAACAACCCACTCAAGTGGTCACCGAAAAGATGGATTGTTTAAAACCGTTATTTTTCAAGTAAATTATCGTGATAAAACTCACAAATAACATTTATCGTGGATTTTAGACCTTAATTTCCCTAAGCAAAACCTTAAAATCAAGCTAAATTTAATGTTTTGTTTGATTTTGAGGTTTTACTTAGGTTGCTTAGAAAAACTAAGGTCTATAGTCCAGGATTCAGATTGTTTATGAGTTTTATCATGATAATTTTTATAATTTATTACTTTGTCTAAGATTTATTAAAAAACAATTTGAATTTAATCGTTTGTTTTCGAAAAATAACGGTTTTAAACTTGTAGTTCGTCCATGTTTAAAGTAGTCTATTATGTATTTTCTTTCCGTTGACCTCTAAAGTAGTTGTTCTTGAAGAATGCCAATTTTCATAATGGTATTAAAATAACAGGAAACAAAACCTTTGAATGAAATTGCATACTTTTGGAACTGTTGCGCCTGATATACTAAATTTGTATGTAAACAATTTGAAGGCAGCAGCAAGAAATAATATTGCAAAACTGCGAGCCACACATCGACACCAAGGGTTAAGGAACCAACCGGCCCAGTAATTAATGTGCTACTTTTGTTAGAAAACCTACACCACCATTCTTTTCTAACCCACTAAATTTGTTCTTGGTTTGACGATGGGGCTACCGGTTTATTGAAGCATCGTTTTTAACCCGTGTTTTTATTTTTGATATTTCTATAAATATCTTGATACTTTGTTAATATGTTTTCGATGTTATTAATATTAGATGAATTTTTATTTATTTTAAATTTTCAAAAAATACTGGCCACAATAAGTTGAGTAAGTTAACAGAGTTAAATTTTGGCAAGAAAGTAAACAAGAAATAAGAAAGCATAGCAATAAATAAACATTTTTTATTATATTTTAAACAATATTACAATTACCGTAAAAGTTTTTAAATATAAATACATAATAAAAACATGAAATTAACTTTTGCAGCGGAAAAAATATTAATGTTTTTGGCATTAAAAAGCATCTTGCCCAATTTCGCTTCGTATTTCGCTTGAATGCTTAGATTTCAAACTAAAAATTAGAGATGTTTTCTGGAGTTCCGAGCTGCAGAGGAGAGCTCCGACCAACTTATTTTTGTATGTACTAATTTCGTAAGTAATTTAAGTCATGCAATGAATTATTTTTTTTCAAAAAGTTTTGTAAGCTACTTTTTTAAAACTTTATAAAAACAAAAAATACCCCTAAAATGCACATAAAATAATTTAAAAACATATTTTAAGTTTATATAAGTTTTAAATCGTTCATTTAAGGGGCGGCGCTCTCAAACTCCTTTCGTTCTAAATGGCCAGGAATATCATTCACTAAAAATTCATACAAAACAACCAATCACAACATAATTAAAACTATCACTACTCATGTCAAGATGAAAAGTTTAACTAATATACAAAAATGTAACCAGCACCATAACTTAAATAAATAAATTTAAAATAAAAAACAATATAGGCTAAGTTTCATAAAATAATATACTAAAGATAAAGTCTTCCAGGGTGAAATTAAGGGCGTAACCGCTCTCCGCCAGGAAGAAATAAACAATAAACCCGTGAGCAAGAAAAATCTTTAAAAAATTTTTAGTGGTTATGTAACCAATTATTATTTAGTTGCGTCATGTGTTTCTCTGCACGTAATATTTTCTCAAAAACCTAGTGGTTACTTTACCACACGTCTATTTTCACCCTGATAGAATTTATCTTTAGTGACGATTGCCAATGCTTCTCATATATTTGTTATAATTTTTATGAATAATTAGAGGCTAAAAATGTCATAATATAAAATTTTTACATTTTTTTTATAAACTAAAATGCTTTTAAACCTCACTGAAAACATTAAAAATAGTTTATGATGCAGCTAAAATACTTTTAAGTGGTTTGGAAATATCCATAGCCAGCCCGCTACGCCCTAAAAAAGGACTGAGTCCAGAGCATGATATTATTAAGGAGCGGGAACATTACTAAGATTAGTCCACATTTGCATTCATAAAATTTAAAGAACGGGTTATCTTTTTTTAAAAATTAAAAAACTATCTACAGTTAATCAAACAAAGTAAACAGATTTTATTGATATTTTGCAGAAAAAACTAAGTTATCAAAAAGTAACATTTTAAATTCGGTTAAATTACGACCTGTAATAAATGACTAGGATTATTTGTTAAAAAAACAGTCAGACACTGTTTGAAATTTAAAAATCCACCACTTTTTGTTTCTCATTTGCTTCTCCAGTTTGCAAATAATAGGAGTTTAAAAACTTTGCCTATTATTTTACAGACCGAAATATATTATTAACGTATTTTCAATCAAAATTATTGGTTTGTTTTTAAATTAACTGTTGAAAACAACCATAGACAAATACCAAATTCACACTGTAGATAATTTTTCGAAAAATAGTCCTATTTTTTATTTATTATTGTTTGGGATTGTTTAATTTTAAAATTGCTTTTTTGGTTATTTGAGCTTTTTTTCTAGGAAGTTTTGACGAAATCCTCTCAAGGATAACCGTTCTCAAAAAAAAAAAAACTGATCAGAACTACAACCATACCAAGCCTGATAATCAGCTTCGAAGGCTTGGTCAGAGTTTCAGAAGGGAGGTTTGCATCGCAATCCAAACAAACTTTGCAAAAGGAGTCGTACCGCAAATTTAATACACCGCTATCTTAAAAAACGAGTAAAATTCACACTTCGCACCATTTATATTTTACTAGAAAATTTAAGCTTTAAAAAATTTTAGTTTTCAAATTAAGGTCTCTCTGGACAGTTTTTATCGCAGAGCGTTCAGTAGTAATTTAATTGCAATAAAGAGCAAAAATTACCCATTTTTATTTACACACAATTTATTTTTGAATTATTATTATTAAAAAATAAAAAAATAACATTAAAATCAAACAAAACTTATGGACAAATATGTTTTATGTGGGAATCGATCTTGGGATCTTTCAAAAAGTTGACGACGCGCTAACCGACTATACCACTGCAACCATGGGTTTATGAGCTCTAAAACCGATTGATAAACAAACTCTCTGAAATAAATCGATAAAACGCACGACAGAACTATTAATGTGTTAAAAAATACAAAAGATATTATAGCCTCCCAAAAATTATAAATTTCAATAGAAATACACTATCTGGAGCTTTAAATTTTACCAAATTAAAATTAAATCGAAGTCTCACTGCAATTTTGAAAAAAATAACCATTTTTTACGGAAAATTGTATATTAAACCATTGTATATTAAAAAATTAACCTCCATTTTTTACGGAAAATTGTATATTAAACCACTATATAAAATATTTCCATAAATTGTTACGTACGTGAAAAAGGGTAACAATTTTTCTTTATAGACTAGTTCGGAATAAGGGTTTTTTAGTGTTAGGAAGAAGGTACAATAACTACTAGCGCCAACCATATGTAGAGGGAAAATTGAGAAACAGCGAGCGACTAGTACATTTTACGGTTTAAAATATTTCAAATATTTATTGGTTTAAAATCTCGACCCCTTCTCTTCGAAATTTCTTAAATACTTTTTAAATATTGCAAAAGCAAAAGCAGTTTTTGGAGATTTTTATTTTTTTGCCGCTTCGTAGGTACGGCGCTGCTGGGGCGCTTGGTTCCCAGTTTTTTAGGGTTTCAATTACAGAAAATGCTTAATTTAAAAGTTTGGAATGGACTTTTTAAAATTAATTTTTAAATTTTAAATAGTTTTACAAGCAAAACATTAAAAAAAAACCTATATAGGTTTAAAATTAGTTTAAAAGCACAAATTTCATCTTTATTTTTACTAATTCGAAATCACTGTTCAGGTGAAAACACTATTTTGGTGGTGATTTTAAAGTATTGTGACGTTTAATTAAAAAACAAAAATTTATTGAGCACAAACTGATATATTACAGCAATTCAACGTAGTGAAACATATCATTGTGTAGCAATTTTTATGAAGTGTAGGTTTAAACTTAAGAAACTAAAAAAACTAAGATTTTTTCAAATTTTATTTTTTTCTTTTTGTACCCTCTCTCGTACAGTAAAAAACGATTATTCCGAACTAGTCTATTGGAAGTATTTTCCCTAATAAATAATGAGTATATAGTGCATATTTCTAAGGGTTTTAAAAAATTTCGTTGCAATCTGATTTTTAATATTAATTATTTCACACACTCATATTAATTTTTTATGGAAATATTTCTGTATTTTACGAGATCTTGTTTGCCAAAAATCGCGATTTTTCATACTTAAGAAAACTGTCCGGAGAGACCTTAAATTTATTTAAAATTAAAAATCGTTGCGTGAAAAAATATCAAAAAATATAATGTGGAAAATGTATTTACGGATCAAACACTGAGCGGAGCGAAGTGCAAGAAAAATTTGGCTCCTGGGAAACATAAAAATTTTAACTCAGCCAAGCCAAAGAGGATACTGCCACACCGACAACACACTTGGCTACACCTTTGAAAGCTTGTGCTTTAAAAAATACTAAACAAAGAAATTTTTCACGTTAAAAAAGCAATTGACCCGCTATTGTTTTCTGATTATTATGGAATTTTGCACGCGATGTAACCTTGGTTTAGATTTGACCATCCATAAAGAATTTAATATCAGCCTCCACGTCGCGTTTCGTTCGCAGTTTAATCGGAGTGAGATTGAACTTTTCGTGCAGGATTTCCACAACTTCTTCTGACAAAAACGCTGGCATAACTGGACCTAAAATTAGGACAAACAAATGATTTATTTGGCGTAAGTGTTGATAAAAAAAGTCGTTTAATACCACTTAAAAATATTGTTATATACTAGAAGTTACGAAATAATATTGGAATGCAGACCTGTGCACGGTCTGAAAATGCCCCCCCCGTTTTATTGGAGGATTTGCCCCCCCCGTTTTATTGCCCCCCCCGCCAAAAAATGAAAAAGTACCCTAAAAATATGACGCCATTTTTGACCTATGATGACGCCATCATCGCAAATTTTTTGCAGTTTTTAGCCTATTTCAATGTATTTTAAGCCATTTTAGACCTATTTTTACCTTATTTCCGCTTTTTTTGTCCCTTTTTTTCCCTTTTCCCTTCTTTTTTTCTCTTTTTTTCTTCTTTTTTTCTCTTTTTTTTTCTTTCCCCCCTGCTTGCCCCCCCGTTTTATTGCCCCCCGTTTCAAAAAAGTTGCCCCCCCTGTGCCCGCCCCCGCTTTTGAACTGCCCCCCCCCCCCCGTTTTAACCCCGGGGGGGGGCAGTGCACAGGTCTGGGAATGAAATGCCACTGCTACACCGATAGAATAATGAAATGCCACTGCTACACCGATAGAATCTATAGGCACCTTGCACTGGAACTCGGTTTATACATGAAGTATGCAATATACATAAGCGTTACTTACTATAATGAATAATTACAGTATCTCCTACTTATTTTTCGTAGTATGCAGATCAGCCGATTGAAATTTCGCGCGCTTTCGATCGGCTGATCTGCATACTACGAAAGATAAGTAGGAAATACGGTAATTATCCATTATGGTGACGCTTATATATATTGCATACTTCATGTATAAACCGAGTTCCAGTGCAAGGTGCCTATAGTAAACTGTTCAGATATATAATTGACAGTGCCAAAGCTACTTATTATGAACAGTGATATAAATTACCAGTTGTTTAAAAAAAACTATATATGTTAATAAAAAGGCACGATGCAGAACCCGTGGCTCCGAAAGCCCCAAAAGGACTCTTGGAACGCTTAAATTTTAAAGATCAATTTTACCCCAAAAAAGTCATCTGTGGTTTCCAGGATTATGCTTCCCTGAAACGTTTTTTAAAGTTGTCAGCTTCCTTTAAACCACAGAAAGCAAATTAAAAAAAAATGTTTTTACTAGTTTGCAGTAGCTGGTTTACTTTACACGTAAAGTACGTAAATACTTTTTATACGCTAAAATGTTTTGATAGCTTGTTTTAAAATGGTAACAACATAGTGCATTTTATTAATTTGGTAAATTTACCAGAAGATAAATTTTTTCTTGGAATTTGCAGAGAAAAGGAGGGGGCGGTCAGGGGGTGGCGCCGAAGAAGGGTAGAAGGGCACGGGGTTGGGGGTTGGGTTAACCCCCCAATTTCTGAGAAG
>JASAMX010011701.1:0-10048 GCA_030248175.1 Microlaimidae sp. YZB2_3 | reverse complement strand
GCCGACGCATAAGAGTACGGCACGAAACAGTACCACAAAATAGTTCCGGCTTTCTGCAAAAGAGTACCCACTAACACAGTACGCCACAGAACAGTACCGTCAAAAAACAGTACGGCACATAAGAGTCCTGTGTGAATTGCGTTTGCTACACCACGCGACTCTGACGCAAAACAGTACTGGCACGAAAGAGTACTGGCAAAAAAGAGTAAGATATTCACGTTTTGCGTTTGACTCAAAATAGTACTGGCACAAAAGAGTACTGAAAAAATAACTTAATGTTAAAACTATTACTACTAACAGCTGCTTAACTTTATTACGATAAAAATTAATGAGCAGCGTTTTATACAGCAAACTCTTCTATTTTTAATAGATCATTTAATTAAGTTCTTTGTTCATGAAACTATATAGTGAGTGTTAGCGCCACTGTAAGCCCCTTGAGCTGTTTAATTTGAGTAAATATAGTTGTGACCGTGCCTACCGCAGGTACGTTTTAAAACTTTTTTTATTTTTAAATTTTTTTTAGACTTTTAAAATTTACTGGTAGCTAAGCCGTGGGTTTTTTCTGTTTTGTAAAAACTAAGTTATTTAAAAAAAGAAATTAAAAAAATCGTAGACAACAAATTACGCTTCATTACTAATCTTCCTTCCTACTATCTGCAGTTGGATCATGTTCCTTCAAGGTTTCTTATGCTTAAATGAACGATTTGAAACATATTTAACTTGAAAAATGTTTTAAGTTATTTTCTCTTTTAGGAATATTTTTATAAAGTTTTTAGAAATTTAGTGAAAAATTAATTTAAAAACAGTTTTGACAAAATATTCTATACATTATTTTCTTATTTTTTTTATTTAAACGGGAGCATACACAATCAGACAGACAAACAGCTCATTTGCTAAAACAGGATATAAATAGGTTTGAGCGTTTTTTACGGAATGTTTTTAAAGCAACATTTGTTTTTTATATAGGGACTAACATAAATTTCACTTCAAACGAAAGTTAAAAGCAGATTTGCATAGATCTGTTATGCTATGCATGACTTTTTAATTTTTAACTCTTAATTTTTTATTAGTCGATTTCCAAAAAAAAAAACAATTTATCAAACAAAAATTTAGATCAAACATTTCAAATTAGGACATAAAAACAAACAACAAAAAACAAAAAAAAACAAGCATATGTCTATTACGTATAAATTTCTTTGCATCTGAACCGTGCGAGTGTTCCTTAGTTTGCTTTGTGATAACCCCTAACGCATCTATCCAAATTCCAACTCCACACCTACTGTCGGAGCAAAGGTATATATCATTACCAGGTGTAGACTCAACGGGTTTTTGATAACGATAAGTGTACCCCTCTGCGCAAGCTAATGGCTTTTTTTGTTTCAGTCCATGTTACAAGGACATTGATTTTTATAACAACCAATGTTTATAGAAACCTCGATAGGATCCCGAATTTATCTATGATACACAGTTCGTTAAACTGTCGCAAGACGTTAAAAATCACTAATTCCTGCCAAAATTTAAAATTACAGTAGCAATTTCAGACAAAAACAAATAAAATTTTCCGTTTTCCAAAAAGCCTAAGTTTGACTATAAGATTTGAATTTTATAGGCCAGAAATATTTTTTCAAATTTGTGATACCAATAAAAAAAGAAGAACAAAAAATTATTATAGGTAAATAAAATCTAGCTGACCGCAATATTTGCAGTATTAAATCGATTATTTAACTACAAAAACATTCAAAATTTTTCACTAAAGCGGATTAATAACAAAGATTAAAAACTATATTTTAATAATTATTTATCAAATTATTTAACTTGGAACTTAAATGCAAATTTTTTAAGGGCTAAAGTTGGTTAATTTTTGTATATTTTGTGAAAATGTGGAATTAAAAAAATCTGCGTTCTTTTGTTTTTTTTAAACGTCATTACCGCACAATTGGTCCCTTCATGTATGCATTTTAATTTTCAGCGTCAGCCAGATATAATTCAACCATAAAATATCAGAAATTTAAAATGTTCGCACTTGAAGGACTAAACTTTGACACTAACTCACCCAATAACCCCAGAAATTCCAAAAAGCAAAAACAGTTTTATTTAGCAAAAAATAAATATTTAATAAAAATCAGTTTTAAAAACTATTGCAGAATTTAAAACTGTAACTTTCTCATTTGTTTTGTATGCATCATAAAACCAACATATGTTATACAGAGAAGCATGTTTAACTTCACAATTGATTATATTTTTTAATTAGGGTAGAATACATGATTTATTTGGGCCTATAACAAATAAACATGTTCCCTGTGGAGCTCCGGAACGCCAGTTTTTGGAGCCTTGCAGAATCTTCATAAACACACGGGGCGCCAGTTTATTTTCAAAATAATTTAGCGTATAATTAAAGAGTAATATTTTAATTTTTTCTTATTTTTTGCGGACTCAAAGTTTCTAAACAATGATTAATACAAAAAAATAATTGTAAAAAAATGGCTAAAATAACATAAACTTTTTAAAATTAAATAAATTGGAGGATGAAATAATAAGCGCAGATTTTTGTTTTAATAATCGTTTTTTCGGAGCATAATAACTTAATAGCGCACATAACATAATTAACAACTTTGATTTAGTTTTAAAAAAAACACAAAAAACTCTGGATTGTTATTTTTAAAAAAATGTATTATTATTTCAATTGATTAATTTTTTTAGCAAAAGTCAAAACGTGATTTATTAGCATTTAAGAACATACGATTAAAATAAAAAAAGTTATTTTTTTATTCAAGATAAATCCGATGCCCATCTTTTACTACACAATAATTTCTTAACCGTTTGTGTGCTTACTTCTAATAACCTAAGCGCGACAGAAAAAAAATGGAACAAAAATAATTACCAACATTGACACCGCCCAAAAATTATACTTTAATATGCGTAAATTGATTTCTTAAATATGCAAATTTCTATTTGAATCACTAAAATCAGCTAGTTTCTGCACGCAATATCACAGTACTCTTTTGCGTCCGTACTCTTTTGTGCCGTACTCTTTTGTTCCAGTACTGTTTCGTGCGTACTCTTTTGCGAAACCCGGGACTATTATGTGGTACTGTTTCGTGCCGTACTCTTATGATAGGGAGCCCTTGGTTGCTATTGGTGGCGGAAACCACACAGCGCCATCTACTTCAACCGCGCGGAAAACGGTGAAAACAATAAAATATTTTTTTGTTAATTTCTTCATTTACTGATAAAAAAAATTAATTTAAAGTTTTAGTTCAAAAAAATCATTGCAATTATCGGTGGCGCGGTAAGCCACGCGACAGTTAGCCAACTATACCAATTTAGCCATTAGCGCCAACTATAATTAATCAACGCTGCGAAAATTTTGTAATTAATGTTCATCTTCTTCTACTTATTTTTATTACTATTATTCTAACACTCATATCTTAAAATCGATATTCTTTCACAGTTCATGTGGCGATTTACCTCCGCGGCACCGCCCCAACTATAATCAGAGAACGTAGATAAAATAAAATTTGTAATTCATGTTCATCTTCTTTTTCTGCTGGTTGTTTATCTTCAGTTGTTGTTTATCTTCTGCTGGTTGCAGGTTTTCAGAGATGATGTAACCAATTATTATTAAGTTGCGTCATATTTTTCTCCACGTGATATTTTCTCGAAGAACGAGTGGTTATTTTACCACCTAGTCATTTTCACCCTGATAGAATTTATCTTTAGTCCATATCTTTTGTGTCTAAACACACGCCCGAGGAGAAATCGCCCCTTTTTTCTGTTCTATTCTTAGAGCATTTTTCAAGGATAGTAATATTTTACTTAACATTACAAGTCTTAAAACACCTGGATTTGTTTCTAAAGCATCAGTTTTTTTAAGAAAATGACACCGGGCAGATTGTGATTTAATTTTTTTGTCATTTTAATATCAAAAACTAAATGGTTTATTCTATTGAATTATAAAATAAATAAAAATTTTCTTCATACTAAAAAAACCATTTTTTTTTCAAAACTCTAGAGATATTGCAGCAAAAAAAACACAAAAAGTGTTTGCACTTTAGGTCAGTCTTACCTAAAATTAATGCAATTGCAAAAAAATTAATTTAGCCGCATACAGGCATATGGTTTAATTTAGGTGTTTAAATTTTAAACACTAAAAACTTTTCACACTTTATTAGTTTGTATTTCTGAGAAAAGTTTTTGATTATAGACATAGTAACTATAACAAAAAAAGCATTTTTATTTGACTTTGAAACCCTTATTTTAAAGGTTTTTTATTATTAACTACCAAAAATGCATTTTGTTTTAGTTATGAATGTACATAGATTATATGCGTTTATGTAATATTTTAGGATTAAAATACCTGAAATAAAAGTCAGCTCCGGTTAACCTCAACTTTACTCAAGACATTGTGTCATTATCCTCAATGGCCACTAAACCAACAATAAAACAATGGAATCATATAGTGATATGAAATTTATTCGTTTTGATGTCATATTTTGTTGTATTTTATTTCAAATTGTTAAAAAAGGTTTAAGTGAGATTTTATTTTTTTGCTAGATTTAAATACTAATTTACCTGCCCACAATTCAATATATTGTTTTTTGTCCTGATTTTTAGGTAATCACTAAGTTTACTATTCAAAATTTTTGTTATTTAATAACTGTTGCAAACACGATAATACTTTTAAATTTTTTGTACAGTGCAGTTAAATATAGACTGCATTGTGAGGGTATTATATTCTGAAGCAACATATTTAGGGTTCGTAATATCGCTAGATAATTTTTCTTTATATAAATGTTAATTTATTAAAGCTAATAAATTAGAAGCAACCAAATTTCCAAAAAATTCAGAAATTGTTTTTGTTACACTTCATAAGTAAAGTAGGTTAGCTAACAAACATAATTCAAATTTAATTATTTAAAGATTAATCATTAATATATGGAATCTATTAATCAATTAAAAGCGATTATGATGCTGAAAGTTATACAATAGCTAGGATAGCCAAAATCTTAAATTTAAAATTTCCTCATCTATTAGGCATTTATGGAGCTGATTAATTAACAGTAAACCGAACTATTTTTAATATCACAAATAATGTAAATAAAAAATTTACGGAAAAGAAGCGCCCCTATCAAAGGCAAAAAAACATCCGTTGCTAATGAGGAAAAAAGCACATAAAAAAGTGCATGACAAATATCGTGCTGCGATGCTTATTTATTCTATTATCAGTATTGTATATATAAAACTTTTTGCTCAGAGTTTTCGAACATATTATGTTATTATTTGCATAGTTCGATTAATATTGAAAACTATAAGTAAATATTTTATAAAGAGATTTGTAAAAATTCAAACATACTTACAACAATATTAAATCTTTTGAGGCGGCTTATACTTCGTCCAAACTGTGCAAAGTCTAAAGGACAAAGTCCAAAAGAAAAGTCAAAGGACAAAGTTCAAAAGAAATTTTTAACCTGTTCGTACTTCGTCCATAGTGTTCAAAAAACTTTTGAAACAAGCCAAAGTTGTCCGTCAGACAATTTTTATAAATTGTCTTTTGGACCAAATACTAACGATTCCGCTGTCCAGTTAAAATTGGTCCAAAACTGCCCAAAACAGGCAAATTGAAATATTTAAACTTTGTTTGGCTGTACAAATAACATCTTAGGATTGTCCAAAAAATAAATTTGGCTAGTCCAAAATGTTCACTTGAACTTTTTCCTGTACACACATTGGAAAACAGGCTTTGAACAGGCGTTAAAAATTCCCTACTTTGTTCTTTTCGACTGTTGGCTTTGGACTGTCCTTTGGACTTTTTTGGATAAAGAATTAACGAGGTTTAAAAACTGTTTTTTGAGCTAGGTCTTTTGGGCATTTTGGACAAAATATTAATCAAGCTTTATTCTTGTTTCAATTTTCAAATTATTGTTCGTTATTTCTGTTAGAAACAATTATATTTTATTAACCTTAAAAAGTTACTTCAATGTCTGAGTTTGTTTCAACCCATACTTGATTAAAAATATATATTTAACATTTTGATTTGATATTTAAAACATTATTTAGCAATTATTGTAATAAATGTAAAAACGTATTATTCTTCAAAGCAATTTTGGTTGCGAGTTAATCAGTAGCTAACCTTAAAGGCTGGTTCACACTTATGTAAAAACGTCCTTTGGACAAAATCCAAAGGAAGTTTTTACATACGTTTATACGCTGTGTTTGTCCTTTGGAATTTGTTCAAAGGACATTTTTACATAAGTATGAACCAGCCTTGAAAGCTAAATCCGGATTTTTTTAAAACAAAATGTTTTTTTTATTATAAATCGTAGGGACAGTAGATCAATGGTTGTTATTTTCTCTTTCCAAAACAAACACGCGCTGTGAAGTTCACGTTTTTTTAACATTGCCTTACTTAAAGTTATTTTTTAGACTATTTTTGTTGTTACCTTTTTCATACAGCTGTATTATTTATACTAAATGGGCTTTCATGTTTTTGGTTATTTTCAGATTTGAAAGGTAAATAAAGTATTTTAACCTATGGTAAAATATGATAAAAAAGTTATTAATCTTGCCTTTCTTTATGACCCTTGTTTATAATTCCTTGCTTCTGGAATTATATATATTTAAATATAGCTTTTTATATTAATTTAATATAATATTATTACAAATTAATAGATTTGAATCTATTAACACAGTTTTTTTACATTTAATGCAAGATTGGTGATCAAACACCTTTTATTATGAAAAAAAGCACATTCCTTTATAACCCTAAACAAGTCTAAGAAAAAAGCTAGAAATCAAGCTAAATATGTTAAAAAAGCATAAATAATTAGTTTTTTTGCATCAAATTAAAAATATTAATTTAACAAATATAGGCACCTTGCACTGGAACTCGGTTTATACATGAAGTATGCAATATCTATAAACGTCACTATAATGGATACTTACCGTATCTCTTACTTATCTTTTATAGTATGCAGATGAACCGATCGAAATTTGGCGCGCTTTCCATCCGTTGATCTGCATACTACAAAAGATAAGTTGGAGATACGGTAATTATCCATCATGGTGACACTTATGTATATTGCATACTACATGTATAAACCGAGTTCCAGTGCAAGGTGCCTATACAAAGCTAAACACATACGCAGTTTTTATTATGGTGTATTTATTGTAACTTTAAAGTTATTAAACAAATTTTATTTATTATAACTATACCATTTTGTTTATTGGTTCTTAAATTTTTAACCTTTCTCTCTGCATATCCTTATTATGCCTTAACTTTTATTTTGGTTTGTAGAGTTTCTACAGCATATTTTAAAATATAAAAAAGATTTTTGGCTATGCAAATTTTTGCCAGACAAAAACGCTTATCTGGTTTTCTTTTCCCACGCGCTCATTGGTTGTCGCCTTTTCAAATTATTTCTATTCTCCTACAGCCACTAGACACTTTAAGGACAGGCTGAGTATACACCTGTCTGCCTGATATTTTCACTTGGTTGAAGATTACCAAGTTGAATACATACATACTAATGCAACAGTAGCACATTACCTAATAGAAATTAGGTTCTATTATTTCTTCTGACTACCGTTTGTGTCAGTCAGTATCTGTAATCACCGTTTGTGTGATATAGCTGTTTACCGTTTGTGTATTCAGCAAATAAATCACCGTTTGTGTGATATATCTGACTACCGTTTGTGTAAGTCAGAAATTTGAGTCACCGTTTGTGTGATATAGCTGATTACCGTTTGTGTAAGTCAGCAGTTCAAATCACCGTTTGTGTGATCAAATTACTGTTTACCTTTTCTGTTAACATTCTATTGCTACTGAAATTTATAAACTCATTACCAGTTATGCAGTTAATAATAAAGTATAGTCACTAGTATAATAATGATTTGAATTACATAGTGAAATAAATATCCAAATCTATTTCAAATAAGATCTGGTTCTTTTTATTTTGTTTACAATTTAAGTAAACGGTTTTTACCACTAAAATCATCTCAATATCTTAGAAAGAATAAAACTAAGCGTGAAAACATTCCTTTAGAGGAAACTCCAATTAAACCTTTTTAGTGGGTTAACTTGGGTACTTTGCGCCTGATGAAGACTTCGGTCGAAACAAAAATTAATAAATAATGTCTAAATAATTTTTGTCGTATATAAATTCCAAGCAGTTTTTTGTCGCGCTGCTAGCTCCTATGAGCAAAAGTACCATAATTTTCATGAAAAAATTATTTTCTATTTTAATTACATTTGATGGAAGATTTATAATATTCAAAGATAAATGCATAACCTATGCAAATATCAAAAATAACTTAGTTTATTTTTGGCTGCACCATAGTGGTCCAGCAATTATTTTATTTACATATCCAACACACTTCTTATGTGTTATTTTCATAATAAGGAGATTGGTATCCCAGCTTCTGTGTCGTTGAATTTACCAAAATTCAACACCTCTTATAATTCTTAAACTGTTGCTTAAGAAACAATTTAAAACAATTAGTTACAGAAAAAACTCGCGGTCGGAATATTTTGGACTTAATTTTAACCCAAAGCGTATCAACTGGAAATATAAGTGTAGAACCTAATTTTTCTGAGTGCTGTGATCACAATTCTGTTGATTTTTTGTTAAACACGCTTGCAAAAGGCGAATATAAATCTTGCAAATATTTTAATTTTAAAAAAGCCTATCTTCTTGAAATAAATAATTATTTGTCCAAAATTAACTAGGTAAAAATACAAAATTCTTGCAAGGATAAATATGGAGTTTTACATATCGAAGTTTTTGCTTTAAATTTTTATAAAATATTAGATTACTGTATTGCAAACTATGTACCCAAAACGCAAATAAAATCCAAAAGAAAATTCTATCCAAAATATATAAGGAAATTATAGAACAGAAAAAGCGACGCTTGTTTAAAATTCTAAAAAAAACCCAATTTTAGGGAAAAATATCAAAACAGTTGTAAGCAGTTTGACGCAGCCGGGAAAGAGCATTATATAAGATTCGAAGAGCGTATACTTAATTCCGAAAGCATAAATGAGTTTTAAAAATATGTAAATAGTAAAACCAAAAATAAATCAAATATCCCTGCTATTTTAGACGACAATAATAAGTACACTGTTGATGACAAGAAAAAGGCGTGCCTATTTAATAGCTATTTTGCGTCGGTCTTTGTCAAAGATAACAATATTTTACCTTGTTTTCCCAAAAAAGTTCCTGAATACGTCGGGTTTCATAGAATAGATTTTTCTTACGCTAAGGTTTTAAAATCATTAAAAAACCTACCGTCAAAAACTTCAAAAACTCGGTACGGGGTCTTAAGGTAGAACTTCACAGTTTTGACCTTTTGGACTACAAGTCGCATATCATTATAAATATTAATTTTTGGCCCATAAAAGTGGGGTGCTATAAAAAGTTAAGAATCCGTGCTATCCAGTGGTTATAAAAACATCACCGAAAAGTTTGTCCAGTTCGCAACAGATGTCCATGGATTCTACCTCTGAAAACCACAATAAGGCCTTTTAAAAAAAATTGATTTGTTATTTTTGGGCGAAATTTTATAATAAATTAGGGTAATGTAGGGGGCAACTTTCAGAGGTGGTTTGGGTTCAAAATGATCTCAGGATTTTTTTTAATTGCAAAACAAACTTTTTTTACAAAAATATATAATAAAAAAAATCCTGAAGTCCTTTTTTAATGGTTTATAATAAAAAAAATGGTAAAAGCCTATATCTAACTATTTCCAAACTTTCGTTTAAGAATAACCGATCAATTTTTTTTAATTTTCATTTAATTTTCTTTTAATTGACGCCGAGAAACTACATTTTGAACCATTCCTTTAAAAGCTCCTTTTATTTGAAAATCCAGGTGGACCCCGTAGCCCAGTGGTTAGTACGTCGCGCTTGGATCCTCGGATCCATGGGTTCGAGTAGTCGCTTGACCCTGTTTTTAACGCCGAAAAAAATTTTTTTTTATTTTTTAGCTTTTTAATTTAAAAAAATGTTTTATTATTTAAGATACGCTTAATAGAAAATGAAAAAATAGAATAT